>BQNB010069336.1:0-33522 GCA_026074375.1 Tanacetum coccineum | reverse complement strand
TATATATATATATATATATATATGCACAAGATTATTAATATCAAAAAAAAGTAAATAAAAACACGATGATGTACGTATACGAATAACTCATGTTTTTCCTCTTTATGAGTTTTAAGTAAGAATATTCGGGGGGAAATTATTTTTATTATATGTGTTCAATAAGGACTCATTGTTATTCTATTTTATAAGTTTAACACATGTGTAAACGGGGTTTGAATATTAAATACGGCTAAATTATTACTAACATGAATATAAGTATCAAATGTAAGCACGAGTTACTGTGATATAAAAATAAATATACACGATTATACTTATAACAATGACTCATGTAATTCTTATTTAAACTTTATATTTTAACTTCATCAACGCTCATCGTGTGCTATTAAACTCGCATATTGTGTACAACATGATATCTTAGTTAAATTTAAACAACAACATCAACCTTAGCATCCATGTTAATTAAAAAAGTTAAACGTTTCATCCAACAAAAATCTTTACAAAATATCGATATTTATACATAATGAAAATTTTTATGTAAAAACCCATGCATAATTATTAGTTGTACATATATCATAATTACAAAATATTAAACACGAACAAATTTTTATATGTTCGTATACTAAACTAAAAATTTAAAATAAATTTGATTTATATGTAAACTTCGTGCGTACACGATACTTATAACTAGTTCTCTGCATGAGAACTCTAAGGCTATGTATTAATTTGAGAAACTACTCGATATTTATGTATGAGAGCATCTTAACAACATAAAAATGTCGAAAGTCATGGTACTGTCAGTTCTTGGCGAGTTGTGTTCTTGACAAAAAAAAAGATGAAAACATTATTTTTAAGTCAGATTCGTGATGTTTAAAAAATTAGCAGCCGTACTATTTTCCATAAATTTTACAATTTGAATCACGTTATCAACTTATCATTACGTAACTATACCTTGGTATTTGTTTGACAAACTACTTAACTGTTTTACCAACATTAGGACATCATTACGTAATTATAAGGAAAAAAAAGGTCAACCCAAAAGTATCATAAAATTTGTCCTACCAAGCAGGGCTGGCTCGAGTGATATCATTCTCTTTAAACGCTTAATTGACCGGTCATAAAGGGTTATTTAAATATTGATCAGAGTTTGAACCCAACTCTTGACTAATTAGGTCACTGAGATAAGATCTCATTGCATGAGGCCAGGTCTTTGAGAAAGAGTCCGGTTGGCATAAAAAATGCATAAGATTAAACCGGGTCTTTGGAAAAAGATCCGGCTAGCATCAAAAGATACATATTACATAAGATAGGAGTTTACACCTTTTGGGATCATAAAAATTGTCCTATCAAATGACAATCAACAAGTTGGTCGGCCCGCGCGATCGGTAAGCGTCGTTGTTGTTGACGGTGGAATGTGTCGCCTAAGTAGGTCGTTTGATACAAAGAGATTGAAGTCATAGCAATTCATAACTTCATAAGAGGATTGCTTTAATTAAACCAGCACGCTCGCTTGAATGCTTGATACCAAAACATCAGAAGTAATACAAATTGCAGAATCCCAAAACATGAAAAGTACTACAAATACAGATTGTTTCTGTTAAGTTTTCACACCTCCAAATCTCAGGATACGACTAATGTTTTGTTATCTTCAGATGTTTATGTTAACAATGGGTATAAAAAATTTGAGATCTCTTCAACAGTAACATCTTTAGTCATAACGTGCCCTTCTTTGGCCATCTGAAAAATACAAAAGCGATGTATTAGTATGTAACCGTAACATGCACGCAGCCTTAAGAAGAAAGAGAGAAACATGTGTTCAGAGAAAATATGTGCTTTTTGCTGCCGATGAATATGGAATGAGTTAGGGTTGCTGTTATTCATATTAACATTGTAATTTGTTACTACTAACTATGTAGGAGGGCTTACACTATTGCCAAAGATCTGATGAACCCACGATCTAGGATCTTTTACACAATGTACATAGATTATATTCATTTCCCCTGAGTATTGAAATGAGTTTTGCTGAGGGTCGTTGTAGGAACTGAAACAACCTTGGGAGACAAATGATATCCTGCCACAATATATCAACATCATTATTAGTACAACAGGAACATAGAAACTAAATTAGCATCACATTATAGAAACGGACTTAAACATGAGATATAAATTGGCAAAATGGCATAGCATAATGAGGAACATGAACTTGTGGATACATTTGCGCCAGTGGTGCTTGCTGTTGTACCATCGGTATAGTTGTTGCAGGTATGCTGTTGGCCGTATGAGAACTATAAGCCTGTAAATAAAACACACAATAATCATTTTTTTATATATTTAATAATCAATATATAACGTTACTCGCTTTTTTAAATGTTCATCACTTGAGTTATTCAATTTAGAGGGTTCTGCATAAGAAATAGGCATCGCCCGACTTTCAATCCATTGACATATATTCCACGATAAAAAATCTGGTGTTTTGGGGCTTTTACCTCTTGAGGCATTTGTAGGACCTGGGCCCTGAGGGATTTGTCAGTAGCTGGCCGATAAAATGAAATATCATATCCAGTCTGAGGATCATAAGCCTGCTATATAACACAACAACAAAATCAGCATGTTGAACCTCCGAAATTGTAAAAAGAAAACTACTACGTATTAAGTAGCGAAAAACAGATTGCATATAGAGCAAACTCGACTTACCGAAAAACTTTCTAGCACGGGTGTAAAAAACTATACACGTAGATACCAGATTAAAAACAATGACAACGATAAAATTGTATGAACTAATTTAGTACAACAATAGCATAATCATTTTTACTATCCATGCTTTGTTCTAACCAATAAGCTCTATGACAACAACAATTAAAATCAGCAATCTAGTGACTCATAACGCAAATCCCAAACGTCGTATGACACATACATAATACTGCAACGCGTCTCACTAGACTCACCCGAAGGGATAGTAAGAGCGTTTCTAGTCTTTTGGATTCAGATGCGAGTAAAACTTAGTTAATGTCGGACGCTCACTCCACTCAGTAGAGATGAAGATATCAATATCCGCAGGCTTGATAGAGGAACTTCAGACTCTCAGATAGCTAACTATAAACAACTTAGATCTAAATCATGATCATGCCCTATGAGGAGCGCTCCGATAATCATGCGTGTGTACATACATCGAAAAAATCTGTCAGACGTATTATCCATGCTAAGCTGAAGTATGATCCACGAAGATCGCTCTCTATTTGTGAGAGTGCCTCATACTTTGACGTTTACCGAAGAGTCATTACTGGCTCCGATAGAGTCTATGTTCAGTGTGTCTGGCTAAATGATACATAGCTCCCAGTGCAACGCTGTCAATGAATACGTACATAGAGATCTCCTCTCAACTCCAGCATCAGACGATTAGCTGTATGTCAATACTTGATTGTGAGAGAGAGCACTTGTGAAGTTTGTAAGATAGTTAACAACTAGCATAATCATTTTTTAGTCTATTCCACTACGATCTATTGTTAATTAACCATGTTAAATAGCTACCTTTACTGACTCGCTAGTGTGAATCACTCGACAGTAATAATTGCAGTTTAGAGCTAGCAGCGAACAATCTTCCTTCTTCTTCATCTAGTGTCGCAAACAGTTCTCTAAGATACCCTGGTCGTATGTCACTCATTAACTCATCAATCCTTTGAGAGTGTTTCATCCCTGATCAAACCTCATCACAGAAGTCCACTGATATATCTGTGATGTTATGTCACTTCATCTCATACTCAGACACAATCTAGCGCAGAAATTACAACTTCGCACGTGTAATACAAAGATTGTATTGAGTCTGACAGACTATATGCAATGTCAATATGGTCTTTATAGAGAGAACTGTGGACTCCGCGCGAACAGCAACCTTTGAGTATTTGTCGAATCGTTTCATGCCTTTAGCTAAACTATAAGTAGTTTAAGCCACTGAGTCAGTACAGCCTATAATATCTTATAGATGTGTTCAGCAGAAATAAAATCTATTTGAAAAACCCGACCCTCGTACTACCCCCCCCCCCCCCCCCCCCCCGCCGTTCGTTGGGTAGCCACAGACCCACCCTCCCCCCCCCCCCCCCCCCCCACTTTCAGGTGTCCAAGAGTCATAGAGTTACTTTTGGACAGATAAATCTCAACTGTATATAACTGTTATCATGTCTGTGTGAGCCCTCTTAGACAGTCGAGTTGAGTTCTGTAAGTTGTAATATCTAGCGTCCGCTCTGTAAAACAAACACCCACCAAATTATATCACCTTACAAAATATCAACCCCCCACTCAAACATACACCACCACCCAATCCCCCCCCCAACCCCCCCCAACACAACCCCCACAACCCCCCACCCCCCCCCCCCCCCCCCCCACCCCACCCCCCCCCCAACCCCCCCCCCCCCCCCCCCCCCCCCCCCCCCCATTTTTATTGTTTGTATGTTTTTGTATTCTCGAACATATTTTAGAGGAAAGAAAGAAAGAATCAAAACAATATTAGCAAAAGGCTACTCTAAGTGCGGGAAAGTGGAGGAAACCTACATGATGTAATCTAATAACACGGCTATGCAGTGCTTTGACCTTTGCATGCATGTTTTTGTGCAACATGTTTTGCTGCTGCCTTCTTTGTTTGTGCATTTTTGCTTGCACTTTTATTTGCTTGGCGTTCTTGCAACGATTGGGCTGCTGATGTTTTGCATTTTGCTTGGGCATGCTTTTGAATTCTTGCATTTGCCTAGCAATTGTTCTTTGCAACTGCAATTCGTTGCTTATTTTTTGTGCTCACTTTTTTTGCTTTCGTTGCAGCCTTGGGTCAAATGTCTCCTAATCTGCTGCATCACAAAATATCATGAACACAAATTTTGAGAAAGAAATAATGGACAGATATTCAACTTACAACTCAACTCAAGTTCTAGTCCATGTTCGTAAACGGTTGTATTCTCGCACATATTTTGAGAAAGAAAGAATCAAACAATATTAGCAGGCTACTAAGTGGAACCTACTTATGTAATCTAACAGGCTGCAACGATTCGCAAACGCCTTAATTTTGATCAAAACCTAAAACACCATACAAATCAACTCTTACAACACAAATTTTAGCAACTGGTTACTTGAATAGGTAAAATGTGACTGGTTCCTCATAAATGCTGTCAAGAGTTGTGTTTTATTTGTTACCAATAATTTGTGATTGATCGACATTTAAAACTGGTAGCAGCCTCGACGACAATTTTTGCTAATCAATAACATAGTCACATCTTTAAAACCCAGAATAGTCGTAAATTAGAATTCAATAACTTCACTCATTTGAACAGCAACCTGAATTGGGATCCCATTGATCCAGCGGAAGCAACGGCTAGGGCATGGACAATAACAGATCCGGAGGTAGACCTTCTACTAAAGTGGAGTCACCAAGAACGGATTATTGGAATTCCAATATGTGAATGGATACAGCAGTTTTGGGTGCTAATGATGTCCACTCATGGGACATTGACATACGTTTGGTTGATTCAACCAATAAGCTCATTTTTAGGGGGAGTTCGAATTAACTTATTTTATCGCATATTGAAATCTAAAACGGACAGAAAGCTTACTTTTTGTAGTCTATGAGCATACTTACACACACTATAAGTGCATAGATAAAAAAAGAGGATTAAACACATTGTAACTTTGTAAGAAGAAAAAAAGATACCTTTCAAAATGGACTAATTGCACCTTTGCTGCTCTTGCTGTTGGCCTAGCTTGTTACTCTTCAACTTCATTTCACTTATGCTTATAAGATTGGCTGGCATCCTCGCTGAGAGATATCCAGCAGAAACTTCCACAAAATACATCACCGAGAGTGAGTCATATTGCCTGCAACTTCAGTTGGTATAACTATTTAGCTTAAATCAAGCATAAAACAATAACTTTCTCATAATTAAATCCATTACAATTAAAGAAAAAGCTACATCGTTATGGCTTGGATTAGTATTTTTGGTGGGTATCTTTAATTCTCTCAAAATGTTAAAACACTACTAAAGTTTGGGCCTTGCTATGTTAAAACTGGTCAGGAACTCCATGATCCAGTTTCGTTTGAATCCTTGGCTGCAACCAAGTTATCTTCAAGAACCTTAATTCCATGAAAAAACAAAAACACTTTGTATTAGTCGTGTGACAGTATGTCCTGTTCTGGTACGTCTTAAACGCATGACTAATGCTTAAAGAGACTTAAAAGTAGGCATTTGACCAAAGGCCATCAGTAGGGTGCTAGTTGAAATATCCCAATTTTACACAAAACTCCATTGTCGCCTGGTTAGTAATGTATGAGTCCATGAACCATAGCCCAATGTATCTCAAAAAGCCCCATGACGCTTTAAATGCTTTTAATATACATCACTTGTGATATATAGACGTAGTACAAATAGCATAAGATTGCTATAGCTATAGCATTAAAATCACTTACATAGACCATGCTACACCATGATTAAGTATGGGTGCATAGTTTGCGGCTAAAAAGCCATGCCATTGAAACATAGCATGTCATGCTAGAACTGGGGGTGAGCTCGGTTCCGTACCGCGCGGAACCAAACCGGAACCGAAAGAGAACCCAACAAAGGATGGCCAAGGAACCGAGAACCGGACCAAGTAGCATGTCTCGGTTCCGGTTTGGTTCTCGGTACGGTCCCGGTATTTCAGGTCTAATCGATTGGAACTGAAGATTTTATTAAAAAAAACGCATTATATAGACTGTAATTAATAGTATAAAACATGTTTGATCTCGTTTGTCAAGAATTATATTTAGATGCTTGCGAGTATACCTTGCACATTGTGCGAGTGCATAGTAAATGAAGGGACATTGCTCCTTATTGTAACGGTTGACGGTTCTCAAGACAACAAAAATGGGCATTTTAGAAGACGCTTTTCTCAAACCGATTATTTAAAACTATTGCTTCACAATCAAATAATCAACAATCTCAAACACACCTCAAACTGTATACCAGTTGTACTAACGGATAAGCAATTTCTAAGAAGCAATCCCAAACAACCTCAAACACACCTCAAACTGTCTTTGTACGTAACACCGAGCTGGTCAAACGCTCGTCACCCATGGACCACGTTCTGGTGGTTGTTCCAGTGATGTTCCTCAAACCATCTTGTTAGTCCATAAGCCAGCCGGCTTATGGGCAATTTTGATTTTGGGCTTATGTTTCATAAGATGACTTATATTGAATCTTTTTCGGCTTATATAAGTTTGTTATGTTATAATTAAGCTTATATAAGGCGAAAAGTTTAAAAATAAGCGACAAAGAGTTAGCTTATGAAACATAAGCCGAAAACCAAATTAGCCATATTAATCGAGATTAATTTATCTATAAATTAATCGAGTCGTCGTAATTAATAATAAGCCCTAATTTGAACATGCACAATGCAGAAAACATAACAAACAATTAAATATATATAAATAAAGAAACTAACCGAAGATCATTGATCAGAAGATGATTTATTGTTTTTGTTGCAAATGAAATCAGGGGGCAATAATTGAGTGACATCAGCATAGTTGCAGGAAGAACACCGAAGATGGCTCACTGTCACGCGTTATCACTGAAAATAATCCAGTTTGTGAATCTCGATCTCTGTGTGTATGTTTTTGTTTGGAGATGAGGGATGGAGATGGACTATGTGTTGGATTGAAATAAAGAAGAACACGTGTACTCAAAAAACACCGGGTCTCACACTTAATGCAACCCGTGTTCCTCGTAATTGTAAGGATTGATAATGATAATGATAATTCTCTTTAAACCAATTATAAAACTTGAAATGAGCCCAACCTGATTTGGATTTTACGTGTGGGCTTAGTTTTGCAATTTGTGAAATAGAATGGAACCATATCATATTGTATTATGTTCTAACCAAAATAAATCACTAAAAAATAATTAACCTCCAATAATTTGTAAAACAACTGTCTTGAAATCTTCATGGACTTGCGATTGTAAACTAAAACTAAAACATATCAACACTAACTCTTTATCAGCACCCCTTAGCATCTGTAGTTGTTTTGCAAGATACAATGCTACTTTATACATATCAGTTTCACATTTGAAGTTAAACACAAAGCTTGTCGGATTAGTCCCCGAGAATAGATATCAGTTTCACATTTGAAGAAGCCTTGTACAATTTCAACAGTATATTCATCATGTTCGTTGACTTCTCACGGTACTTGACTTCGCTACCCCAACTAAACACCATTTCCTCTAATGCATTTCCATGTTCCAATAAATGGCGGGCTATAGCTAGTTTATGCATTTTTCCAGTGAACCCAAGGAAGTTAACCCTTTTTAGATGACGAGTTAAGATTCTTCTAGTTTCAACATCAGCTAACACCCAATATTTCTTCCCCAAGTGTTTCTGGATCATCAAACAACGACCAAAGTTCTTAAATCATGTATTATATGCTCAAACTATGCTTACTTAAGTTGTTGAAGCTTGCAAAGGATAACCTAAAGCATCCAATTTCAAATCTTTTTTTCACACTAAAAAATTACGTATCTGTTTCTAGGTTGTGTGGCTTTGTAAATGGTTCAGTTGTAGAGGCGGAAATGTTTACTCGTTTTGAAAAATGGGTCAATGAGGCTAATCTTAAATGTAGAAGCAGAAAGTTTTGTTTTTGTAGTCAAATCTATCAAAAATATAAGAATTTTAATAAATGGACAAAATAGTGTTAACAAACCCCGCTCATTTGACCCATCCAAAATTTCTACCCGTTTCACGTTTCCACTAATTCAGGGATTTTTGTAAAAATTCTATCTAAGATGATGTACAGCCAACTCTCTTCCGTTCAGACACACACACACGAGTTTTCTTTATTGTAAGCATATTTTAAGAATAAGATGCAGAAAGTACACCAAAGAAATATGTGAAAGGCAAAAAGCTTCAATCATTAACCATAAAAAAAACTAGAGTAATATTTATGATTAAGAAAAGTACCTCTTGAATGGTCAAATTTATAAACTCCAGGTTTGGAGAGCATTTAAGGAAGCGGATAAGCACATTCATGGTGAAGGCATCAGTTGTTGTCGTTACCTCCAAAGTCTTCAGATTGGGAAATAATGCAGGAAAACACTTATCCCCATCACGTGCAACGTTAATACACTATCATAATGAAAGAAAGCAAAGATCAAATGCTATTAATGTTAAAACTATAGCTCTTGCATACAACAAAATGCATGTAGATACTTAAATATATAGACCAGAATGAATCCACTGGTCATTTCTATTACATGCCTCATTGGTACTAATTAGAAACCATCAAGTAAGAAAAGGTCATTGGCTACCAAAAAATACACTGTCTACACAAATAAAGTATACACAAAGGTTAATCATCATCATAAACTCAGTATATATTAGTGATGTATACCAACGATCTGTGAGCCAAAGCATAACCAGAGAGAACCACTGATTCATATCTAGAAGGTGCAAACACATCAATTACAATCAGTTACAGACACAATAAAAAGTGTCCACGTAATACAATGCTGAAATTAAGGTTAAGACATTGCCGAATTCAAAGTCTTGCAAAAGCAGGTGCTATAGACTATAGTAGGTCTCTATTTTGTAAGCTAATACTCTAATAGACTACAATAGATAATTTTCATGATCACGATTTCACACTATTTGACACAGGAGGTCTCTATTTTGTGGACCTGCATATTGTTTTCTTTAGGCATTCAAACTAGACCACAAAGAACCTTCTACATTGTTTATTCTGTAGTCATATCTATGAGGGAAATGAGAAACACGCATAAAGAGACTAAATATGTACCTGAATGAAATACAAGTTGATCGACAAAGAAACCACATGAGATATTCCGGCTAACAGCTCACAAAAGATTTTTCCTAGATTTGGTGATAAATTTCTCTCCGAGATGACTTCAGGGAATATCACTGCTTTCTTTAAGGAGTCGGCTCCTTCAATGATTATTTCACCTCTACGACCAACAAACTCAAAATTCACAAGTTCTGGGCATGAAACGTCAACATTACTCCAATAATCATTGCATTTCGAAAACATATCTTTACAGTTACGGATGGTGAGAGTCTTGAGATTCAGAGATGAAACACAAATTGTATCAGCTACTTTTACAAAACAGTCTATTAAAGTTAACTCCTCGAGTAAAGGACACAATCCCAAAAACTGTTTTACTAAATCCGTATCATAACAGTAAACACTTTCAAGCTCAAGAACCCTAAGTGCCTGAAACCTTAGACTTGTAGAATCAGGAAAATGAAAAGCACATCGATACAACCACAATTTTAACACCTCCAACGAATCACAAGATATCACATAATGCGGTAATGTGATACCCATTCTCAGACTTAGGGCAATAGATTAGGTCAAGCGACTTGACTTTGCGCATAACGGCGGCCTTAATCCAGGCCTCGACAGTTTGGACACATGTTTTAGTAAGTTGCAACAACATAAACGAAAACTATCCAAATCTCATGTTTTGTCAGCTAAACACCAAGAAACGAAGTCTGAGAACTTTTTCTATAGGGAAACATACTAGAAGGATTCAGAACTCGTTCACAATCCTATGATTTTTTTTTTTTTTTTTTTTTTTTTTTTTTTTTATTTTTTAGAGATGGAAAATGCCGGAAGTGACTTCCACAGAATTACCTCCAACATGTTGATAAAAAAATGCTGGTCCGAAAACTTCTTCGGATGTTGAAGACCTGAAGAATCACTGAAGGATCGGTCAGGCATGTTGCATGATGAATATCGAATCCGTCATCGCGGTTTGAAGGCTTTGTGATTTCGTTCAATTGTTTGATAATTAAAAGCAAATCTTTTCAAAAAAAACAAACCTAACAGATGGTACGCTGAGTTGTCAAGAGTTGAATCCTGTAAAAATTATGTCCATCTTTATATCAAATCCTCATCAACGGAAAAAACCACTAGTATCATACAGAAGAATTGTTCCCCAGTCCCCAAAACATTCAAAGTCCACAATCATTTAATTAAAAAAACCAATGAGAGCAAAAGGGTTTGTTGAGCTTCACCAGTCATTTAACCTCGGTTATATTTATATAAGCTCAAGCTCATTTTTCCCGGCTTTTACATTTTGACTAATGGGCTTATTATGACTTAAATAGGAAAAATAAGCCCATAAACTGAAAGACAAGGCGGATAAAATAGGCTTATGATATATAAACCAAGTCAAATAAGCTCATATGCCAAAATAATAAGATTGAACAAACAACCACAAGGGGATTATTTATCCGGCTAATCAAACTTTTGAAAAGCTAATACAGTCTAGTGATAAGCTCATAAGCCAAAATAGAGGGGTTTTGTCTAAGCTTATGTTTTGGGCGTAGACTTATATTTGATAAACATTTCCTGGCTTATAAATAAGCACATTCTTAATATTTGGGTCATCTTATCATAGTTAAAAAGGTAAAATAACCAACAAGTAGTTGTTATGGGGAGTCAGCTTAAACAAGCTCACAAATTTTAGTCTTATCAAAACCCCGTTATAACCTTGTAAGCAGGGACGGAACCAGGGGGTCCCGTGAAGTCCAGGCCACCCATGAATTTTTTCGATGTAGTGTTAATTTTTGAAAAAAACATCTATTTTTACTAAATGTATCTTAAATGCACCTGTTGATATGTTTCTAGTGTTACGGTTCAAATAAATTTGTGCACCCGATCATATTTGATCCTAGTCTCTGCTTATAAGCTTACCGAAACACTTGTGTGGGTTTATTATAGTAAGATACAAGCTCACAAGCCCCTCATAAAATTGAGGTTATTAGCTTTTGTAAAGTTTGAAAAAACAAGGTTTAATAAACAAAAAGACTCCCTAACATCATTTCAAGCATACATAAACAAACACATAATGAAAGATTTCAGAACCAATGCAATAACCAAACGAAAGCGGCAACAAATAATGAATGAAAGAATACCTAGCTAGCAAAAGATGGCAAGAGGCTGCAGTATAGGGTTTCAGGGCTTTTGGTGTCGAGAGCTCAAGTCACCACCATTTCATTTCTTTGTTTGTTTAATTTATTCAAAGTTTTTATTTTAATTGCTTTTCTTTGTGGGTCCATTTTATTTGTTTTTGACCGTTTTTGACCGTTTTTATCCTTTTTTTTTATCTTTTTGTTTGTTGTTGCACGTTTTTTTAAAGTTTTCGGACTTTTTTTTACGTTTTTTTGCGTTTTGCTACGTCTTTTTATGTTTTTTTTGAAACCTTTTTTTTAAGTTTTGTATAGTACATTTTTGTACGATTATATGCGTTTTTGTATGTTTTGTATAAAAATGGATGAAAAAGTACGAAAACATACAAAAACGTAAAAAAACGCAAAAACACGTAGCAAAACATAGGAAAACGTTCAAAAATGTACGAAAACGTACAAAAACGTAAAAACGTAGCTAAATGTACGAAAACGCACAAAAGGGTACAAAAACGTAAAAACGCACGAAAACGTATAAATGAAAGGATAATGTGTAAGCACACAACGATCTTTCAACCACTGGCCTTCACAGAATGCCGAAGGGTCACACCGGTGCACACTAAACACAAAAGTGCAAGCGAAAATGAGAAACGAGTTACGAAGATGAAATGAGAGTAACGAGGAAATGAAAATACGACGATATTTTCATTTGAGGTTAAACGATAATTACCCGAAGCTTAATATTTATCAGAGATAATATTAGAGGAGTAATAAACGACAAAAGACTAAACACATAACCCAAAGGGTTGTTTGGGTCAATTTCGGCTGAAACCCCACAAGGGGTGTGGTTTGACTTCTTGTCAAACTACAATACTTGTTGTACAAGTATTAGGGTTTATAGGATCCTCTTATGAGCCCTACAAAGGGTCTCTACGGGATTCTCATAACTCACACACTAACCCTAAAAACCTATCCTCTCCCCTCCTCTCTATTCGAATGGTCGAGTAAGGGTTTCCCAAAACCCTTAACGATCTCAATCGACTTCCAAAGTCGATCCCTAAATTGACTCTGGTCAATTTAGGGTTACCCAGGTTTCGTAATCGCCTAACTTACGTATTTGAAGCCTTAGTTCTACCTATGCAGTATCGGTAGATACCTAACACAACCCTAAGTCCGGTTTTCCTCCTGAAAACCCTAAAGTGGTCGAACAAGCTAAGAAGAAGGAGATCATGCACATTTGTTGATCAAAAAGCTTACATACCTATAGGATAACAAGGTCTTTTATAAACACCTTTATACATGTTTAGGTTTAGGTTATATTATTGTTTAGACATGATCTTGCTAGTTAGGGTTTGTCTGGTTGCATGACCAACTCTGTGTTTATTTTACGTTGTGCTTGTTTTAATGGCCATGCGGGATACCACCAGATGCCAAAAATAAAAACGTATAAAAACATTCAAATACGTATAAAATGTACAAAGACGTACAAAAACGTATAAAAACGGATAGAAAGTGATGAAAATGTATAAACCTAAAAAATTTGACCCGTATATACCCGTTGTCAAATAACCAACTAGACCCATCTATAATAGTTAGGGAGACCCAACTAGACCAAAATTTAACTAGTGGGTATCAAATTGCCACCTCTAGTTTTCAGATTAATTACTTTGTGGTAACCTGTTTATTTCTTTTAGTTTGAGTTCTAATGTTATATACTCTCTCAATCTATAAGTAATTTTTATATACTCGCTTCCTCACTCTATGCAAAAAGGCCGAGGGTTTTTTTGGAAGCAGCATCTTTATCTTCGGATAAAGGTAAGATTGTCTACATCTCATCTCCTTAATTACCTCGTGAAAGACGGGATTGTGTACAATTGATTTTTATATATATTCGTTGTTACCGTTTACTACTCGTTATTGTTACTGTTATTTTTACCAAACACACCTTAAATGAACATTTATTTTGAGATAAAGAGAGTAATGCTTTAAGCTATTTCTACCTATATAAGAGGCAAGTCATGAAAAAATTCATGGTGACTGTACATGGTAAATGATGAGTGTATGTTGACTGTAATGTTGACTCAAAGGGTAATATGGGAACATTTTGGTGACTAGGCAATAACAGTATAAACATTGGGGGTATTTTCAACAAGTAACAACTTCCATGAACCTTTGCTACATTCTCGCCTCTTTTATTCTTTAGTTACAACTTCAAACCCTAATCTCTCTCCCATTCCAATCAAATATTCCTACCTTATCATCAATCAATCAACAAACTTTCTGGCTACATGATATATACATTTAGGCATATGGCTTAACTAGCTACACTTAGTGTAATTTTAATGTGGGATCATATGAACATCAATAATCCTTTGTTGCACTCTTTAATGAAGGTGCTTGGAATATGGATTGCACGAACAAGGCCATTTTCTGTAATTTTATTTTAGGTGGTTGAAATCTTCTTATTGTGTTATCGAATGTAACAATTTGCTATTTTAGTTATTGCTGCACTTTATGCTTTGATGTTTTCTTCATGTTTTGATATTTTAGGAGCAACCATAGGTTGGTTTGGAACTTAATTTATTGGAGGATCTTGATATATACCGCCTGTATAGCTACAAGGTAAATGTTTCTCTTCATTTTGAGACAGACAAGTCTATTGAAATTTTACATCAAGTTAAAGTTATTTTATTTAAACTACCATCCTTTGTAAAGCTTATGACCTTTGATATTATTTTTGTTATTTGCTTCAAGAATCACTGCCCTCTTTTGTACTGTAGTTACCAATTTGGATAAGTGGTGTCCACCTACGAATTCTTTTGGCAATATAAGATGTCAACTATTAATAGCCTAGATGTATATGCACTAGAGATCACAATACACATTGAATTTAGTGTTTGAGATGTTACGTTTCTTTTACAAATTGCGTATTGGTTTGTTGCACTATATAGGATGTCAACATCAAAATTTGAAAGATTGAGGTAACTTTTTAAAAATCGATGTGATAAATATCATTTTTTCAATCACGTGATCAAGTAATCTATCAATATCATATTTTTGTAGCAATATAAATGGTTAATTGATTTAAATGGTTTCATCTTGATCATGACAGTACATTACCTCATATGCATATTCTTTGCAGGATTGTCATAGAAAGACGGCTGGATGTAAAACTGTTATTATCTTCTTCAGAACGAGAACATGTCTTTTTATCACTCACAACGGAATATAACTTATTTGATATATTGGTATGGAAAAATTTATGTTTCATTTCTATTAGTTGTGTTTGTTTGAAACTGACAAACATTCTTTGCAAGGCATTCAAGGGGAAGTTCAAAGTGACAATTATAGGGCTCGAAGTCAGCCTACACGAGTCTGATGCAAGTATAGAGAAAAATCTATCCTTAGGTATTTAATGTGTTTGTTAGTACTCAAAAAATGTCGCCTATAACTTTTCATACAAAGCGTCATGTGATAGACCTTTTGCCTTAATCCCCATACTCTCATTCAATTTTGACTATTAGTTGATCAAACTTATTTCATACAGTTTACTAAAATGAAGTTTCTATACATGCAGTGTATATGGCCATTTGTTGGATCCATAGCCCGAAACCTTGGTGATTTGCAAGATAATCAAAGACGCTACGTATCATTTATGACCACCCAACTCTTCACTTCTCAGTATATATCAATAATGTCCTTATTTTGTAAGTTTCAACGGGATCCATTTTATAGGTGCAGTTATAGAAACTTCATCTATATGGTTTTTACGTTTGTTAACAAATATTGTGCAGTTAGAGTCCATGAAGCGAACATGGGCAACATTAAACCATCAGAAGAATTGCATTACCATCACTTGCTATGATGATTTTGATGAGGTTGTGTACACTTTTCAAGTAGAGGTATTATCTACATCTTATTTGCTTTCTTTCGGTTTTTAGTATTTCTGTTATGGTATTATGGTATTCTGCTACTGTTTAGGTATTTAGATACATAGAATGTAGCATTTATATAAGAGTACTTAGAGATCAAAGCTATTGTTCAATATGCTAGCTGTTATCTAGGTTTCTAGAAAGGAATCATGAAGATAATGGCACAGTTTCTTTCGATCATTCAACTGGTAGCAATTCCTACGATAGTGAGCGGCTTCAAACACCAAGAACTTATATGTACCTTCAGGCGTGTCCAAATCAATCCATCATAAGTAATCAGGTCAAGATTGCCAATGATCACATGCCTGATAGTGAGATGATACACTAATCAAATTTTATCTTTATTTCCTTTTTATTAAACCCGAGATACTGAAACATGGTGCTCTTTTGCTTGGTTAACTTCTTTCTATTCTGGTATAAGTATATGACCAAACAGAATAAAAATATTTTTTTACAGGTAACAATCAGAAGATCGACAGACGACACTAAGTTGATATCGACATAAGAAAAGAAGGACGTGCCAACAAGATTAATAGGCGGCAGGTGAGAATCATTGAAATACTATTTTTAGCTTGTGTACGACATTGAATCAGAGTGTATTGTTATACCTACTCAAGGTTAGGACAAGGTATGCACACAAGTTTCAGCATATTTAACCAAGTCACACTTGCACACTATTAATAAGAGGTAGCAAGATAGGCAAACCATGCTGCTAACGGGTCAGATCGGGCTTTTCTTTATGTATAAACGATTAAGAGGATGACTGGCATTGTTGTTGCTCTTTTGAAAGAAAAAAATGAAATAATCACTCAAATTGTGGCAGAAGGTAATAATTTATTTAAACTTTTAACTAAAGGATTCTCATTAATCTACGATATAATGATGGTGGGTATCCATTTTTTCCTCCATCAGGTGAAGGACTTTCAAAGAAACAAGCCACTCAAGAATCTCTAATCAGGAAGTTGCGGGCACAGGTATGAAACAAAGATACTAATATTTTTCTGTTTTCGAAACCGAAACTCTCTCTCTCCACATATCATGAATGTGTATTTGTTATGTTGTGTGAAAGCTATACGAGGGAGTTTAAAGAAGAGAAGAAAGGATTGATGGCCAAGCTGCAGGTAATTTACTTCTCTGTTTTAATGGTTAATATATAAGGAGGGTCAAGGCAGCTTCAGATAAACTGCTACAAAGAATGACGTAAACTAAACTGAATGTTGAATATTATAGAAGAAAGTAATGCGAAAGCAATCAGTAGAAAAGTAAGAGAATAAGATACAAGAGTTGACTACTCAATGTCAGCTGGAAAATGACCGTATGGAACTTGATAATAGGTTGTGTCACACCTCGAAAAATTTAGGTCAATATTTTTGTTAACATTATATTTACCCTATAACACAAGATCCGGAGGTATGGTAAAATGGAAAAGATGATTAGCCATATTATTAGAGAAAAAAGAGAAAAGATGGGAAGATGTGTGTGTGGTAGAGAGAAAACACACACACTCACACTTTTACAAAAGTGAGCTTCTACCCCTCCATGGAAGTATGGAGGGGGTATTTATAGTCCAGGGCTTGACTAGCTAAACTAACCCGACACGACTATAAATGATAAATGTAATTCCGGATTAGTCACCATATTTTAGGGCTAACAATCTTCCCCTAATATGTGGACATACGGAATTACTTACAATGTTCCTATCAGGTACAAATACAACACAAATAAAGTCTTCCAAAGCGCTTCCAAAGCTGAAGATGTCTTCTGAGTACTCCTTGTCTTGAAACTTGTACTCCAGCTTGGATTTTCTGTGTCTTTACTTGTACAGGAACCATTGTAGTATGCATGAGTTAGATTAACTTCCCCTCAATTCATGCAGCATGTCTTGAAAAGCTTTCTTCATAGACTCCTTTTTGGCGAAGTTTCTGAATCAGCTTCCCCCTAAACCAACATCCCTATCTTGAGCAGATTCTGAAACATTGATGTAGCTTGAACAATCTTCTACTTGTCATCAAAGTGCACAACGGAATTTTGTAGAAGTCAAACCACACTAACGACCACTGCTTCTTGTCATTAGGGCTTGGTGAATATTCGTTCGGGGGTGCATGCGAGAAATCAGCAACAATTCTTCTCACGTATACAGAATACTTCATAAACCATACTAAGTAAAGTAGTATACACTACTTCCCCCTGGAAGTTGACATGGTAACATCAAAGTCAACTAAGTCCCGGATGTACACATTTTCCCCCATGATGGTTTCGAACTCTAGGAAGCATCATTGTTGTATACACACATATACTCGAAGAAGTTGCTTGTCGAGAGCGCCGTGGCGCGCAAATCTTGAAACCAAACAAAGCATTACCCTCTTGTCTTCAGAAACCGTAGAGGAGATGAAGCAAGAATCAAGAAAACTTGGTATAATCAAGGTCTTGTATATGATTTTGTTGAAGAACCTTGAGAATTATTTGGCTTTAGACTGTGAAGTAACTTATGTCTTGGAATAGCACAAATATCTCGTGAGAATTGCTGATTACATCTCAACCTTTAAATTCTCTGGCTAACTTTACCTAACCTCATATTCTGTCGGCTATTGTAGTGATCACTTGGTGAAGTAAACCCGATATTCCAAACTTGAAACTGAAGTAAAATCCCCCAAATTTGTTACTTAATCTTGCACTTCTGTTGATTGAAGAACGGTGCAGAAGAAAATCTCTAAGTACCTTATACCCAATATTAAAAGTATAAGAAGTACAACACCTCTTGAAATTATCCACATCGACATCTGCGTGTGACACTGAGTACTACAACGTAACTCCTTTAAGTGATAGTTATCCAGGTCTTCATCCAACCACCCCTTGACTTCTGGAAACTAGATAATCCAAGTCTTAATCATAACTGTATACGTTCAAGCAAGTCATCAATCGATAGAAAATAGAAGAAAGTCATGATGATGAAATAAGTAGACGCCTTTGTGAAATCCAACTTCAATTGCAAATAAGGGATACCAAATCAACTCCGTGATCACATGTCATCGTAATCCGAATCTCTAGCCATTTTGTCATTTAAGTGAATCTTTTCAGGATCGTTTTGGGATTAAGTGTTGTTGTTTGTGTGGTGTGTTGTTATGGTTGATTGTGGTGTTTGATTGTTGTGGACTTGGTGTTTTTAAGTCCTTGTGGATGGTTTAGGTTAATGGTTTGTTAAGGTTTAACTTGTGTCGTTAAAAGTCCATGGAAACGAGATTTGTTAATGTGAAAAGTTAAGCAAACCGCCTCCAATAGTAAGCCAAACCGCCACCAAAAAGGTAAGCAAACCGCCTCCCTTTTGTGACCAAACCGCCACCAAGAACAAAGCAAACCGCCGCCTTGTTTGTGACCAAACCGCCACCATTATTACACCAAACCGCCACTAGTTTGATATCAAACCGCCGCCTATATTAGACCAAACCGCTGCCTAATTATAATAATCAAACCGCCGTTGTCTTTAACCAACCCGCCGCCTGTAGTTAATAACAAACTCGCCGTCGAAGGTAACCCGCCGTCTAGGGCGAACCGCCCAAAGGCAAACCGGCGCCTAAACTTTAGTCAACCCCATGGATTTTTAACTGGGCAGAGTAACATTTCTTTTTGCTCATTAAAATAATCAACTCGCCGTGTACCTAAGCAAACCGCCGCCAAACTTGGCAAACCGCCGCCAACAAAAATGGCAAACCGCCACCATTAAGGTCAAACTGCCGGCTATTATTTTGATTATTTTAATCAACCCGCCTTTGACTTCGTCAAACCGCCGTGTTACTTTTCCTTAAAACACGGATCTTGTCCCCTACTTTTGTCAAACCGCCACCTTATATTATTATTAAACTCAAACCGCCACGAAGAACTCAAGAACGAATTAAGCACTAGCAATCCAAATAAGCTTTTTAGCTTCTCAAATAAGCAATAGGGGCTTAATACTAAGTGGTTAGAAGAGTATAAAACACGAAATAACAACCATATCTTCGTGAATCATCAAAAATGAACCAACCCACCACTTAGAACACATAAATAAACCAACCCTTTTAAGCTTATAAATCGAACTAGATGCTTGAGTAATCCATGATTTTAGTAGCAATCTAACTTGTTTAACTTATAGATCGAGGAGAGAACAAGATTAACAACTAACTAAGCCCAAAAATTTTAAAAGCCACGAAAATTTGAGCTTATTGAACCACGAATTCAGTAGATTAACAACACGGATTCCAATTGTTAACATTAGATTCACCCTATAACACAAGATCCGGAGGTATGGTAAAATGGAAAAGATGATTAGCCATATTATTAGAGAGAAAAGAGAAAAGATGGGAAGATGTGTGTGTGGTAGAGAGAAAACACACACACTCACAAGACTTTTACCCAAAGTGAGCTTCTACCCCCCATGGAAGTATGGAAGAGGGTATTATCAGTCCCAGGGCTTGACTAGCTAAACTAACCTGACACGACTATAAATGATAAATGTAATTCCAGATTAGCTAAACTAACCCGACACGAGAAGATGTAATCAGCACTTCTCACGGGTATTTTTGTGCTATTCTAAGACAAAGATACTTCACAGTCTAAGCAAAATCTTCAAAGTTCTTCGATGACATTCATTCACAAGACCTTGATTATACCAAGTGTTCTTGATTCTTGCTTCAACTCCTTTACGGTTTGTGAAGTCAAAAGGGTAATGATTCTTTTGTATATCAAGATTTGTGCTTATGACAAGAACTTCTCGAGTATATGGACGTACACGACAATGATGCTTCCGAGAGTTCGCAACCATCATGGGGGAAAATGTGTACATTCGGGACTTAATTGACTTTGATGTTACCATGTCAACTTCCAGGGGGAAGTAGTGTATACTACTTCACTTAGAATGGTTTGTGAAGTATTCTGCAAAGTCAGAAAACATTGCTGTGAATTCTCGCATTGCACCCCCGTAATGAATATTCAACCAACCCTAAGTGACAAGAAACAGTGGATGCTGGTGTGGTTTTTGACCTCTACAAAAATTCGCTGTGCACTTATTGATGACAAGTAGGAAGAGTGTCCAAGCTACATCAATGTTTCAGAATCTGCTCAAGATATGGATACTGGTTTGGGGGAAGCTGATTCAAAAACTTCGCCAAAAAGGAGTCTATGAAAAACTTTTCAGAATGCTGCATGAAAGGGGGATAGTTTCAATCCAACTCATGAAAATACAATGGTTCCCTACAAGTAAAGACACAGAAGATCCAAGCTGGAGTACAAGATTCAAGACAAGAGTACATCAAAGACATCTATAGCTTGGAAGACTTAAGTTGTGTTTGTATTTGTACCTGATAGGATCATTCTGTAATAATTCAGTAGTCCTTGAAATTAGGGGAAGATGATTACCCCTCTAAAATATGGACTAAATATGGAATTACATTTAACATTAGAGTTTTAATCAACCCCTCAAATATAGTATGCAGCGGAATATTGAATATCCGAGAGCGTTACATTATGGGTCAATATGCACAAGTATATAGAACGACACTAAGTGTGACGTTTAAAAATACATGGAGAAAACAAGTTTATATCGATTATATTACCAAAGCACCAGGCTTAAATCGGTTCTACGATAAAGTTAAAGACTCGAACCCAATTTTAAAAAGTAAAAATAGTTCACATAACAATATTTTAACTCGAGTCTCTATCTTTGACATCCCAAAAGACCTCCAATGTATCCGCAATCTCATGCCCTACCGACCTGAAAAACAGGCGTTAAAACGTCAACATAAAGTTGGTGAATTCATAGGTTTAATGTAACCAAAAGTAGGACCGCAAGATTTCCAAGTGTATGATTAAGCAACAGATGCAAACATCATCAAAAAGTAATTATTGTTTGCTAAGCTCATGACACCGAAGCTCGACCATTCTGTGTGCAATTAATTGCCAGAATAATCCTTCAAGATGTTCTAACCCGAAACATCCCCAACCCGACATGGTAATACTTTGTTGCCGGTACTCCGTCACATGGAGCCGCTACTCACCCAAACGATGTCAATCCCAATAGATCTAAATTATAACATTCGCGCTCGCATAATGTAATTCCCACTACGACTAGGCAAGTGACAGTTCATGTAATGGCTCAGTGGGTTGATATCGCTACTTAGCAAACACATAACCATGTATAAAATGTACATTTGCGTCCAGTTTGTAAAACAACAGGATTTTCACGCCCAAAGATATAACTCATTTATATATTTGTAAAAATGTGGGCCATGAACTCACCTTAGCAGTATTCTCCGGTGATATTAAACCAAGCAGGTATCAAACCACACCGTCAAATACCTAAGTAAAATACGGTCACGTCTTAGTTTACTTGTTTAAACTAACGACTCTATATATAAACTAAATTTCATTTTTAAGTTATAATACTGTTAATCACTTGTGGTGGTGGGCCCCACGATTAAGGTATTTATTAATTTCGACTGAATGTCAAAACGAGAAATTTTTATTTAAATAAAAATACTTTATTTATTAAAATCCGTTATAATTAAACCCATTAATATCCGAACGTAGATAATATAATAATTATAATATTCGTTCGTTTCTCGTTCATTAAAATACTTTCAAGTATTTTATGTTACATTAATACTCTAGGTTCGAGAAAAAAAATATAAATATTTACACTTTTAGTCCCTTCGGTTTATAACTTATAATTATTTACATTTCTAAACCTTCTAGTTTCAAAATGTCATAACTAGTCCCTTAAGTTTGTGAAAAGTAAATTAATCATTTTAAATTTACTCCAACAGTCCCTACTGTTTCAGAATTTACTCAAATGGTCCCCCAAGTTTATTATATTCGAAAATAATAATTTTAAACTTTTAAGTTTCGAAGTTACATTTCTAGTCCCTCTAATTACAAAAGTTACATTTTTAGCTCTAACTAAATAAACTAGTAACTTTATTTATTTCTTTAATGGGCCTAGGAAAAACTTTTCATTTGTTGCTTTCCAACAAGTGGAAATGGTCAACAGTGGCTACACACGCCACTGTTATGGTTTTATAAATCAAAAAAAATGTTCTTAAGCTAGTAAGCTTTGTGGCTCGAATAAGCTCGATTAAGCTACGTCTTTTTCATGCAAAACCATATTTAGATACTACACCGTGCCCTTAATCGAGCCAACTATTTACATGGTAAAGTTTACGTGTGGTTTTGTCTATTTTTGCATCTAAAATGTCGTGTTTGAACCTCGACTTTTATTATTACTATCAGCAGAAATGACTATATCAGCAGAAATGACTATATCAGCAGAAATGACACTATATCATCAGAAATGACACTATATCAGCAGAAATGACTATATCATCAGAAATGACTATATTAGCATAAATGACATATCCTAACTGTTTTCATTATAACGGGTTCATGACCCTCTCATTTATATTCATGGGTTCATTTAAGTCATTGTTCATTCGTTACTTGTTCTCTTAATCATGTTTCATTTATTCTAGCACCACACACACTCACAGTGAATAACTTATAAGCGTGCTTGAACCATGCATGTTTTATGTACACATGATTCTTTATCTCGATTTACAAGCAAAATAGCAATATAACTACGTTATATAATGAAGAAAATAACATAAGCTCGAGCTACGACTTACAAAAAGGTCCTATGAGTTGGTTTCGTGTGTTCACTTGGTAACCCGACACCCAAACGTGTCTAAATAAGCTTCAAAGCTTATTAACCCAACCTCCTAGCTCGTGTATGCTTCCTAGGGTTCTTGAACTTAAGAAATGCAAAAGAAAAGGGTTCGAGTGTGGTTTGGTTTTGGGAAGTGACGAGTGAAATGAGACCAAATGGGTTATGTTTATACTTGAGAGTGTTTTAGAGTCTTAGAAATTTATTAAGTGGACTAGGAAGCAAGTATTTATAGACATAAAGCTAGTTAAGACTTCTAGTCACACAAATACAAACCGAACGTGCCCTAGTACTACTTTAGAGTTTCTAGTTTGCCCAACATGATCTTAAACCAAGTGGCTAGATATTTGCAAATATCTTTATAAAGACAAGATGTGACAAGCTTTAAATGAATTTAGGGAGGTACATGCTTTTCTAAGACTTTCTAGTAAACTTAAAGATTTTGTGATCATTACATATATATACATGATTTCCTTGATCTTTATTTGACCCCATTCGTGGGTTTTGGGATACTAAAACAAGATTTTGATTAAATCTTGTGCTTAGATATTTTAAATGTACCCCGGTTTAAGTCTAGGTAAGTCTAGGTATTTCCGTGGTGCGTCTAAGTTTATTTTATTGCGAAACGTAAGTCATTTACGTGACCAATAAAAATAAAACATAGCAAATCGGATAATTATTGCTCAAATAATTATTAGACACTTACTGGACATAAACCTTAATTTATTTGGTGACCATTCACGTAAAATGATTTCTTTTTAGTCTACGCGATTTAGCTTAAACGTCAAAATTAAAAGTAAACGCGTATCGGGCTAAAATAAATTGTTGACATTAAAGAGTCGTACAATACGTGAAAATTAGAAATGTTACAGTCACCACCCGTTAAAAGAGCTTTGTCCTCAAAGCTTAAGACCTTGTAGTAGATGACGACGTCCGATTTGTGAAAAGATGTGGGTATTTCTCCTTGAACGAATCTTCACGTTCCCAGGTGAACTCAGGGCCCCGCCTAGAGTTCCAGCGAACCTTAACCAATGGTATTCGGCTTCGCTTTAATCGTTTGATCTCCCGTTCCATGATTTCAACGGGTTCCTCCACAAACTGCAGCGTGTCATCTATGTGAACTCCTTTCAACGGCATGACTAACGGTTCGTCAGAGTAACATTTCTTCAGATTTGATACATGAAAAGTATGGTGAACTCTGCTCAACTCTTGAGGAAGTTCCAGTTTGTAGGCAACTTTCCCAACTTTGGCTAACACCTTAAAAGGTCCGACGTATCTCGGATTCAGCTTGCCCCGCTTTAATCGTACAACCCCTTTCCAAGGTGAGACCTTGAGCATAACCCTATCACCAACTTCGAATTCCATCGGCTTTCGCTTCCGATCAGCGTAGCTCTTTTGTCGATCCTGGGCAGCTTGCATCCTTTGCTTGATCTGACTGACCTTTTCCGTTGTTTCTTGGATTAACTCCGGGCCAGTCAGTTGGGCTTCCCCAACCTCTGCCCAGCACACCGGTGATCGACATTTTCGACCATATAGTGCCTCATAAGGAGCGGCCTTTATGCTAGCGTGATAACTGTTGTTATATGAAAACTCGGCCAATGGCAAATGTTTCACCCAGCCCTTGCCAAAATCGATCACGCAAGCACGAAGCATGTCCTCGAGAGTTTGTATAGTCCTCTCGCTCTGGCCGTCAGTTTCTGGATGATATGCAGTGCTCATGCATATATCCGTACCCAAAGCTTTCTGAAATGATCTCCAGAAATTTGATGTGAATCTCCCATCACGATCACAGATAATCGAGACAGGTATCCCGTGTCTTGCCACTATTCTATTTAAGTACAACCTTGCTAACTTGTCCAAGGGATCATTCTCCCTTATTGGCAAGAAGTGAGCAGATTTTGTGAGTCGATCCACAATTACCCAGATAGTGTCAAAACCTTGTGATGACCTAGGGAGTTTGGTGATAAAATCCATCGTGATATTATCCCATTTCCACTCGGGTATTTCTGGTTGTACTAACACATCCTGATGGCTCTGGTGTTCGTTTGACCCTCGTACACGTCAAGCTTTTACTAACTTACGTTGACGATTGTCAGCCTTCATGTTTGGCCACCAATACAGTTTCTTCACATCTTGGTACATCTTTTCGGAGCCTGGATGAATAGAGTATTTCGACTTATGAGACTCGTGCATGATCACGGATCTCAAGTCGCCAAAACAAGGTAACCAGCTCCTGCCGTTTAAACATAAAGTTCCATCGGCACGCGGCTCCAACCTTTCCTTGGGTATATCGGTTCTGATCATACCACCTACATCCTCTTTCTCTAAATTTTCTGGTTTCAAGGCTTCAATCTGAGCTGCTAGTATCTGCTTGGGAAGATCCAAGCTAATAGTCATAACTAAAGCTCGAACCCTCAACGGCACTTCCCGTTCCTTACGGCTCAAAGCATCTGCCACAACATTTGCCTTGCCCGGGTGATAACGAATGTCACAATCGTAATCACTCAATAACTCTAGCCAGCGTCGTTGCCTCATGTTAAGTTTATTTTGGTCGAGAATGTGTTGCAGGCTCTTATGGTCGGTGAACACGGTGCATCTGGTTCCGTATAGATAGTGTCTCCATAGCTTAAGAGCAAAAACTACCGAACCAAGTTCCAAGTCATGAGTGGTATAGTTTTTCTCATGTACTTTCAACTATCGGGAGGCATAGGCAATCACCTTCTCCCTCTGCATTAACACGGCTCCTAAGCCTTTGTGTGATGCATCGCAATAGACCACAAAGTCTTTGCTTCCCTCAGGTAAAGCCAGAATTGGCGCACTGCACAGCTTCTGCTTTATTAACTGAAAAGCGTTCTCTTCTTTCTCTCCCCATTCGAACTTAACTTCTTTCTGTGTAAGCTTTGTCATTGACTTCGCGATCTTGGAGAATCCCTCAATAAATCTCCGATAGTAACTAGCGAGACCTAAGAATTGACGTATCTCCGTAGGTGTCTTAGGAGACGCCCAATCCTTGATAGACTCTATCTTAGCTGGATCCACATGTATACCTCGGCTGTCAATGACATGAACAAGAAATTGTACCTTC
The DNA here is from genome assembly GCA_026074375.1 of Tanacetum coccineum. Classification (NCBI taxonomy): domain Eukaryota; kingdom Viridiplantae; phylum Streptophyta; class Magnoliopsida; order Asterales; family Asteraceae; genus Tanacetum; species Tanacetum coccineum. The sequence continues at coordinate 6,884 of BQNB010069336.1, read as the reverse complement.
GGAATCCAAAAGTCACACTTTGAAAACTTTGCGTACAGTTTCTCTTCCTTAAGCAATCCCAAGATTGCCTTAAGATGTTCTTCATGCTCTTTCTCATTCTTTGAATAAATAAGTATGTCATCAATGAAGACAATCACGAATTTATCCAAATATGGTTTGCACACTCGGTTCATGAGGTCCATGAAAACCGCAGGTGCGTTCGTCAGTCCAAAAGGCATAACTTGGAACTCGTAGTGACCGTACCGAGTTCTAAATGCCGTCTTTGGAATATCTTGCTCTCTCACTCTAAGCTGGTGATATCCCGATCTCAAATCTATCTTCGAATAGATACTGGATCCTTGGAGTTGATCAAAGAGATCGTCAATCCGTGGTAGTGGATAACGATTCTTCACCGTCAGTTTATTCAACTCCCGGTAGTTGATGCACATTCTGAATGAGCCATCTTTCTTCTTAACGAATAAGACCGGGGCTCCCCAAGGTGAGAAACTAGGTCTTATGAAGTCTTTGTCAGAAAGCTCTTGTAGTTGTTCTGACAATTCCTTCATTTCAGATGGAGCTAACGGTATGGCGCTCGGGCCACAAGTGCAGCTCCTGGAATTAGATCGATCTAAAATTCTACCGGTCGAATTGGAGGTAGTCCTGGCAAATCCTCAGGAAACACTTCAGGAAAGTCTCGGACGATAGGTACGTCCTTGACTTGTTTCCCTTCAGACTTGTCATCCTCCTTGGTGGCGGATATCTGTGCCAGAAAGACATGACATCCTTTCGCCATGTATTCTTGAACTTTAGAACATGAGATAACCGTCAACCGAGATTCTCTTCCGATGTAACTCTCCGCTCCACGGAAGACTAAGGTTTCATTTCCAAAAGGAACTCGAACTAACTTCTCATCACACACTATTACTGCGTGATGTCTTCTCAACCAGTCCATACCGATAATGACGTCGAAACTGCCAAGTTCTACGGGCATAAGATCTATGGTGAATGGATGATTCAAGAATTTTAAAGTACAACCCCGTATAATAGTGTTTACCCCTACTATTTTCCCGTCAGCTAATTCAACGTCATAGTGATTATTTAATGTAGTTGGGATAATGTCAATCAGGGAGCTAAATGTAGTGGATATAAAACTTCTATCGGCACCAGTATCAAACAATATGGACGCATAACGGTTGTTTAAGAGGAACGTACCCATGACGACATTCGAGTCCGGATTCCCCACAGCATTTCCATTCCTCTCTGCATTTCCCACAGCATACACCCATCCTTGAGCATTCCCATTTCCCCTATTCTTGTTCTTCAGCTTAGGACAATCTCTCTTGAAATGTCACTGATTTCCACAATCAAAACAACCATTCCCCTTGGGGTTTGCCCCATTGCCACCTCGATTATTAGTAGCATTAGTGTTGCCAGTGCTCCTGTAATCGCGGGCATAGTGTCCTATTTTGCCGCATTTGTGACACATTAGAGTGTACGGGCCAGGGTGATGGTGTTGGAACTTGGTGCACTTGGGCGCATTCCCTTCATAGGTTTTCTTCTCAGCAGTTCCCAGATTGTATGTTTTCACAACATTTTGTTTCTTGAAAGGTTGCTGGTTGTTTCTGGAGATGTCATCTGCCTTCCTCTTGTTATCAGACTGTCTCTCCGCATAGGTGCGTAGCTTCTGGTCCATTAATTCGTTGGCCAACTCGATTGTCTCATCTAACATCTTGGGTCTGGCAGACTTGACATTCCCATAAATGTTGTCAGGAAGTCCGCTGATGTATTTGGTCACCTTCTCAGTCTTAGTGGACACGGACTTGGTGCAGATTAAAGCTAGTTCTTGGAAGCGGTTTGTGTAAGCAGGAACATCATTCCCCTTAACCTTTAGATTCCATAGCTCAATTTCCAACTTCTGAACCTCTCCTAGTGGACAGTATTTATCAGTCATCTTTTTCTTGAGCACAACCCAAGTCATAATGTAGGCATTCGGACCCAGTGACCTGATCAGGCTGTTCCACCAAGTCAAGGCAGCATCCATCAAAGTACAGGTAGCAAACTTGACTTGATTTTCCACAGCACACCCGCTGATGTTGAAAACAGATTCCATTTTCTCTATCCAACGTGTTAAACCAACCACGCCTTCTGTCCCCTTGAAGTTCAGTGGATGACACTTCATGAAATCGGCGTAGTAGCAAGGACGTGCAGTATGCATGTTCCTTGGGTTATTTTCATGAGAACTGTGGCTTCCATCTCCGCCACCGGAATTTCTCAGAAGAGCTTGATCGATCATGGTTTGCACAGCTTCTGGAGTCATGTTGTTAGTGTTGTTAGGGTTGGCTAGTGGTGGAGTCTGTCCTCTTCTGGTTCTGACCATGATTTGCCTAACCATAAAAGACAGAAACGTGAGATCGAAATCATGATTTAGATGTACATACAAAATCGGGATAATAAGATAACAACACAACACAAACAAGATATATAAAACAACATAATCCATCCATTTCATATATGACTTTGAAAATTTATACATGAAATAGTGCGGTACCAAACACAAATAAAGATCTAAGGCTATGTTAGCGGGGAGTACCCCTAATACTTAACATGCCTGTACAACAGCCTACCAAAAGAAAATGACCTAACAGCTAAGTGTGACCCTCCGAGTCCCCAGTAGCCTCCTGGTGATCTGGGAGTATAGCATCCGGTCCTGGCTGTCTCTCTCTCCTCAACTGCTCTCGCTGGGATAGCAACTCTGTCTGCATGTCGCCCATCTCCCGCCTCATGTCTCTGACAAGACGAAGGGCCTCTGTTAGCTGGGCCTGACGTCCACGGTCAGTCTCTCGCAGCTTTGCCATCGCAGTCTGCTGCATCTGAAAACGGGTCTCAGATACCTGGTGCTGTGTCTGAATGAGAGTACTCTGAAGCTGGAGCTGAGTCTGATGAGTCTGAAGGTGAGTCTCGTATGCATACACGTGATCACGGTGGGTCTGAAGCTCCTGATAGGTCTCCTGACTCAGTCCTATAGAGTGGTTCCATGCCACTCGAGCAGCATAGGCCTCTTCCTCCATAGTCCATACTGTCTCCTGGAGGGTCATCCTATCTCCCATGAGTAAGTCAACTCGCTGCGAGTTCTTATCGACTCGCTGTGATATCCTAGACCTACCATCCTGAGCATCCTCCAAAAGGGCATGTAAATCCTGTATGTCATGCTCATGGAGCTCAGCAAGCTCTACAACTCTAGTTTTGACCTCCTCACAGGTAGTAGGTACTACAGCAGGAACTGCCTCTGCTGGATCTATCCATGTATCCCTAATATAATACCTTACATCCCTGATCCCCTGTCGTCTCGCCTCCATATCAACTGTACTAACAAACCTATAATCTGTCTCTTGACCCCCAGTAGGTCTAGTGGTCGAGCTCCCTCCCGCCTCGTACCTAGATCCTATAGCAAACAAGCAGGACCTCTTGTGAGGTGGCATCTCAGACTCGGGAATCTTATCCCTACGGTCTACTGATGATTGTGGTAATAAAGGTGATGGTATAATAGGCTCTGTCCCCTCAGGTGAGGAAACAAGCTCAACTATAGGTATAACAACAGTGGAGTCGGCGGAAGCTATGTGCTTCTCCTCTTCCTCCTCTTCCTCATCCTTCTCATCGGCGTCATCCCTAGATGAATCACCGTCATCGTCTCCCCCATCATCTCCCCTGCCCATGGGATAGTCCACCGGACCATCCTGCTCCTCGTCATCCTCGTACTCGGGATCCTCTTTAGGATCTGACTCAGCAACGTATCCAGGTGACTCGGCAGTGGGTGAATCAACAGGTGGTAGTGGCTGTTCCTCAGCTGGGAATACATGCTCATCCTCTAGTAGTATGTACTCGGGGTATACAGGCTCTGGCACAAAGTCAGTGTCATGTACCTCTATGAATCTAGGCTCACGCTCGTCCTTGTCCTGAGGAACGAGCTGAATAGGAAATCCATCGTATCCGTATACGATAACTCGAGGTACGCCTCCCTCAGATACTTCCTCATCGGTACCCCAGAAGACTCTCCCAGGTTCAGAGTCGGTGTAGACAGAAGTGTATGTAACCGCGAAACCTTCTGAATCCGACATGACTGAATCTAAAAATCAAAAGTAGCTTATATAAGTATAATATATAAGACTCTTACCGTAATATACGTAATATGCATCATAAACACGCATATCATATACTGAAACACTTAGTATTCCCTACTAATGTAACTCTATAACTCACACACTAAAACACTTTGTATCCCTACTAATGCACTCGATAGTGTGCGACCGTCCCTTAATACTGGTTATAGTTTAGACCAAAAACTTTTTGATCTAGTTCTCTATAACCTTAGCTCTGATACCAAACTATAACACCCTCAAATCTGAGTATGCAGTGGAATATTGAATATCGGAGAGCGTTACATTATGGGTCAATAACACAAGATATAAGAACGACCACTAAGTGTGACGGTTAAAAGATACATTGGATAAACAAGTTTATTCGTTTATTACATAAGCACAAGGCTTTAAATCGTTCTACGATAAAGTTAAAGACTTCGACATTTAGTAATTGTTCACATAACAAATATTATGACTCGAATCTCTAGCTTTGACATCCCAAAAGACCTCCAATGTATCACGGCATCTCATGCCCTACTGACCTGAAAAACATGCTTTAAAACGTCAACATAAAGTTGGTGAATTCATAGGTTTAATGTAACCAAAAGTAGGACCGCAAGATTTCCAAGTGTATGATTAAGCAACAGATGCAAACATCATCAAAAAGTAATTATTGTTTGCTAAGCTCATGACACCGAAGCTCGACCATTCTGTGTGCAATTAATTGCCAGAATAATGCCCTTTACGATGTTCTAACCCGAAACATCCCAACCCGACATGGTATACGTTTGTTGTCCGGTACACCGGCACAGTGAGCGCTACTCACCCAAACGGGGATGTCAATCCCAAATAGATCTATTTATAACATTCGCGCTCGCATAATGTAATTCCCAACTACGACTATGCAATTGACAGTTCATGATAATGGGCTCAGTGGGTTATCGCTACTTAGGCAAACACATAACCATTGTATAAAATGTACACTTGCGTCCAGTTTGTAAAACAAGCATGTTATCACCCCAAAGATATAAATCATTTATATAATTGTAAAAATGTGGGGCCATGAACTCACCTTAGCAGGTAGTTCCCAGTTTGATATAAATATCCAAGCAGGTATCGAAACCACACCGTCAAATACCTAAGTAAATACGGTCACGTCTTAGTTTACTTGTTTAAACTAACGACTCTATATATAAACTAAATTTCATTTTAAGTTTATATATACTGTTATCACTTGTTTTTATATATACTGTTATCACTTGTGTGGTGGTGCCCACGATTAATGTATTTATTATTTCGATGAATGTTGTAAACGTGAAATCGTTATTTAATAAATATACTTTATTTATTAAAATCATTATTAATTAACCCGTTTATAATCCAAATATATTATATTCGATTGTCTCGTTAAACGTGAAATTGTTTCCGTTTAATAAATATTTTCTATTTATCAACTCGTGATATTAAAACCCGATTAATATCCGAACGTATATATAATAATTATATTTCGTTCGTTCTCGTTCATAAAATACTTTCAAGTATTTTATTTTACACTTAATACTCTAGGTTTGAAAAAAAATATAAATATTTACACTTTTAGTCCCTTCGGTTTAATAACTTATAATTATTTACATTTCTAAACCTTCTAGTTTCAAAATGTCATAACTAGTCCCTCAAGATTACAAAAAGTAAATTAATTCTTTTATATTTTCTAACAGCCCCTCACTGTTTTAGAATCTTCATAAATGGTCCCTCAAGTTTATTTGTTTCGAAAATGGCAATATAAGCCCTTTAAGTTTCGAAAATTACTCATTTGGTCCTTATACTTTCAAAAGTGCATTTTAACTCTAATTAAGTTTCAAGAAGTTACAAAATAACTTTTTAAGTTTAATTAAGCTAGAAAAAAATAGTTTGGCTTATTAAATAAGCCTTTCGAGCTTATTTTAGGCTTAACGGGCATTATTGGGCTCGTTAAGGTCTAATTTAGTTTCTAAGGGTCCAAATTAGTTTTAACAAGTTCTAATATGTTAAATAAGCTCATCTGAGTCCAATAAGCTGTTAATAAGCTCAGCAAGCTTATTTTGGCTTATTTTGAGCTTATTGGGCCCGAAAGCCCAATAGCTCCACTCGAAATTAACCCTTAAGGGTTTATGGGCTTTTCTAGATCATTTCCAATCTATACTAAGCCCACATATTCTGTTTCTATTTCAGCTTATTTTCAAGAAGTTAATAAGCACTTGTAATGGGCCGGTTGGGCCCATTAAGGCCCGATAGGGTTTTTAGCTTATTTGGTTGGGTCCATTAGGGTCCATTAATATTTTTAAGGTTCCTTAAGCACATTTAAGCCTTATAAGCTCTTTAATAAGCTGTCCGAGCTTATTAAGAGCTTACTTTGGCTCGTTAATAGGCTTTTTGGCCCATTAAGGGTCACGTTTGGTTCTTAAGAGAAATGAAAGCCCTAGGTCGAGTTTAACAATTATTTATAACTTACAAATAAGCTCACATGGCTTATAAATAAGCCATGGCTTATTTTACAAAGCCACGTGGGCCTGTTGGGCCACGAAAGTGGGCTGTCAAGCCCAAGGAGACCCGAAAAGGGTTCCTTAACCCTACTAATTGGTTTCTAGGGTTCGACACAAGGGTTAGCACTCGTTTTAACATTTTTAAACGTTACCCGTTACATGAAATCGATATATATGTTTATATATGTGTTTACAAGCCACGTCCTTTTGTTAACACTAAAAGTTTACGTGTAGTTTTGCGTTTTAA
>BQNB010069335.1:3483-33522 GCA_026074375.1 Tanacetum coccineum | reverse complement strand
TAAGATTCGGTTGAAACAGTTTTGGCTAATTCAAACTCACGAGTGAGTTATGATGATTCTTTTAGATGAATTTTGTGCAAAATTTGATTAAGGGCTTAAATGTTTGGGGGTTTGTAATTATAAGTTAGAGTTGAGTATTGTGAATGTGTTAGAACATCAGTTTTTGTAGCAAGGAAAACATAGAAATAAACTTTGTTCTATTTCGTGTTCGTTGCTGAGAAATGTGTATCTAATGTGATTAAATGAATGTTTCTATGCTTTAAATGGTTTGTAAGTAGTTATATGTCATCTAGAATTTCTTGTATAGGTCCCTTTGATGCTTTGTTATTTAAAAGTGGTAAAAAAATGTGTTCTTGATTGCTCGGAATGCCTAAAAAATGATTCAAAATTTGTTGTTTGTTAATTAAGGGGATTGATAAATGTTACTTTAATGATAAATGTTGTTTATGACACATATTTAAGTGTTAAAAGGACTTAAAAATTTAGGTTGAGTATTTATGAATACTGCTAAATATGTCAAGTCTATGAATTCTATGGAATGGGTAATAGATAGTTTCTGCGGAATATGTAATTGCTTAGTCTACGGAATGTGTAACTAGCTGCTTCTGCGGAATATGTTCTTTGCCTTCACTGCGGAATATGTTTAATGCTTGACTGTGAAATATGTTGTTACTTGTTTCTGCGAAATATGTATCTGCATATGTCTGCAAAATATGTATGTCAAGGGGTTAATTTCTGCGAAATATGTCAAATCATGAAAAGAAACTCTGCCAAAATTTTGTGCACTCTCTGTGGAATATGCCAACCATTACAGATTAACCAAAATTGACCAGTTTGACTAATGACCACACATTGATTATTTGACTTGGATTGACTTTGACCAAAATATTTGATTTTCACTAGTTTAACATACTTTGTCCATCAATCTAAGTTGACTATTTCAAATTTGTGTGTCAAATTAGACTTTGTCACTTAAAATATAATCATACCAACAAAAAAGTTAATTAAATTCAATCTCAACAACAAGAATAGTTAATCTGATCAGTAAAATGTATATATGTCATTATATATAAACTGTATTGGATAAATCTTAAGCAGAATCATGAAGCAAGATAAAGCTCAACAAGCCACCTGTGATGAGAAATTGGTTCCTACTAAAGACCGAGTCAATATTTGAAAAACCAACCTCAGAATGGATCCAACCTTAACTAAAAAGGAGGAACCTATCAAGTCATCTTAGATATCATCAAGAACACTCCCTGCTACAACGCCTTTCTCATTACTGCTGATGTACATGTTATCTACATGCAGCAGTTCTGGTACACTGTCAAAAGGGCCAAGAATCTTCTTTCTATGAGTTTGACATTGACAACAAGACATGTCAAATTTATGTTGAACTATTTTGAAAGATTCTTGATATTTGCCCAAGAGTTCAGAATCAGGAATTCATTATGCCTCCATCAAATGATTCTCTCATGGACTTTCTTCTGGATCTGGGCTACAAGGGTCCGCTGAAACACATCTCCGAAATGTTTGTTGATCACATGCATCAACCATGGAGAACCCTAGGATCTATTGATGAGGTGTCATTTTATATGCTATTTCGGGGTCATTTAACCCCCTAAATTATGCAATTATGCCCAGATTACGTGCTTAATCGTTTGTTTTCAGATTTTTAGCACTTGGATGGAATTTGGAGGAAATACACGTGACTTGGGTTCATTGAAAAGAAACGGACAAGATTACGGACCTACACCAAATCTCTTGAAGATTTATGCATACAGTGCGTGGAGACGGCGTCGCAGGCATAAAGCGACGCCGTCGTGATCTATCTGGAGACGGCGTCAGGAATATGGTGACGGCGTCAAGACGTGACCGACTTAAGAGGATCTAGAATCATCTACGTGGCGACGGCGTCAGGATTTCAAAGCGATGCCGTCGCAACGATTTCCTATATATATTAAACCGAAATTAGGGTTTTAAGTGTGCAGCTTTGTATAATTTTAGGGAGACAAACCCTAGTCATTCCAGCCGCTTTTAAGGTAGTTTTTAGGGCCTCAAAACCCTATTATAACTACCTTTATTCCATGTTTTAATCAAGTAAGATTATTTATCATTAATCATTCAATATGTCTATGTGTTGTGTGATTGATTTATGCTCTTGCTTTATCTTTAACATGCTAGGCTAAACCCTCCTTTGTATTTACTTATGATTGCATGAAACTTAGGTTGTAGATCCTTTTGATGTTGCTTCTTGTTGATGGATGTGCGCGTTAGGCTCTAGAAAACTAGCCATAAGATATTAAATTGGCATAGACGTCTAGGGAAACGCGAGTAGTGTAGAAAGAAATAAAAGATAAAATCTCACTTAAGAAAACACAATCGTATATTTTTTAACCGAGAAAGTATTTCTTCCGTTCGTATCCCCAACGAAGTCGTAATTGAAGTCGGAATAATTCGGATTCGAGTCAAAAATAATAAGATTTTTGAATTTTGAATTACACTCCGAATATAATACACAATTAAACTATAAACGATTATAGAAACGAAAAACAATTAACTACAACTTAAAAACTAAGATAAAATTAATGAAATTTTAATACAACGAAAATTAAAAACGTGACTAGAAACTAAATTTACAATCTAAGCACTTCTTTTTTAACAAATTTAGATACCTAAAAATCAAATTTTAAAAAGAAAATTTTTAGAAAGAATATAAAATATTAAACTATTTTTGAATTTTTTTATGATTTTTTATAAAGAAAATGAATTAACTAAAAAAAACTTTTCTAAAAATTAACACTAAAATTCTATTTTATTTTTTTGCAAAATACTAGAATAAAAAGAAAAATTTAAAAACGAATTACAGTTTTTAACTATTTTTTCTATTTTCTATAATTATTAGAAAAGAAATTCTAAAAACCTATTTAATTCAAGAAAATACAAATCAATTGGAATATTATAGAAAAATTATTTTTAAACAACTAAAAATGTGCAGAAAGCATATGATCTAAAAATGCCCAATTTTTACAAACCATTAACCCTAATTTTTCTATAAGTAAAAAAACCCTAATTTAATAAAACAATATTATAATATAAAACTATTTATTATACAAAAAACAGTATAAAAGAACAAGGTAGAAAATGTAAAGAATGAAAGTAAAGGGTAGGCGGGGTAATTAAAAGGAATTTACACTCTAGTTAAATCAGACAACCTTAAACTATCTAAAAAATTCTAAACAGACCCTACGATTTGGCTTATTTTTGGCTTATCTAAAAAATGAAAATAAGCAAAAACTCAAAACAGCAAAGTTGGACTTGAGCTTTTACACTACAACTTTAATAAAAGCACTTTGAACTTTTATCCACTTAATAAGCTAAAAATTAAGCATTTAATACTGCTTTACAGAAACTAAGGTTTAACTTTGAAAATTCAAACTTTTCTAACTTTGGCTTATTTCTAGCTTATTACTTAATGAAAGTAAAAACTAAAAGATACTATATGAAGCTTAAGATGTGTACTAGGGATATCTAAAAAGAATTAAGCTACAAGTATTCAAAATTAACAAGAATTTTGTTCTTAAAAAACTAAAGTTCAGCTTATTGACTGGAATTAAGCAATTGCTAATAAGCCACCTAGCTTAAAACTAAATCCTAGTAATTGAAATTTTGAAAATAAGCTATCCTAAGAATATAGAGTAAACTTAGATAAAAGGTTTTTGATAAAAACAACTAGAACTTAAAAATCAAAAAGAAATAAGCTAGTAATCTAAGCTGCTAGTTATACTACTTTTGTAAGATCATAAAAGCTAGACTAAAAGCTTAAAATGAAAATTAAAAGTTGATCTTTAAAGAGCTAATGGAGTTTTACTAAAGTGCTTAAAACTAAATTCTTACTTCCTAATTTTAAGTGCTATAAAGTTTCTAAAAAAATGGTTAGCAACAGCAGTAGTAACTGTATTACTACTGCTTATGCTGATACAATTGACCAAACCTTAAATGCAGGCTAAATCTCTAAGTTCAGAACTCTTAAACTAACTACCTATATGCTACTAAACCTACTTTAACCAAATGTGAACTCTAAAATGCTGTAAATCACCTAATACTTAAAACTACTTTGCACTTTAAAGTGCCCTGGTGCTAGTAGATTATTTCTAAACCATAGAATCTTCAAAATTGCAACTTAACTTCTGAAACCTTTATAAATCTTGTTTCTAATGAAAAACTCAACTGAAGTAATGAATTTAACTTTTGGTGATTGACTTTAAGAGTCAAAGTTATGTTAATCCAAACACTCCTTAAACTTTTTGATCACTTCTAAACAGCTTTTGAAATCTATTTTTAAACTAAATATCTAAAAACCTTTTATCTACTCTATCTAAAACTAGTCTAATTGAGCTATTTAAACACTAAAAACTAAAGCTTATTAGAAGAAATAAGCTAGTTTATCAGCTAGCTTAACCTACTTATTATGACAGAATATTAAGAAGTGAAACCTAAATGGATTCTAACTTCAAAAGTTTAAAGACATTTGCATCTCTAAACTAACTAAACAATTTTAAACAGGATTAAGCACCAAAAATAGACAATGCAATAAGCTACTAGAATAAGATTCAAATGCTAAAAATGAAATATAGAAGATAAACCTTTGAATTGAAGTCTCTGACCCTAGCCACTCTATCTGAGTGAGTGGCTTTAAAACACAATCCTAATGGCACCTTAGCCTCTAAACCAATAAGCTATAAGCTCAATAAGCTGAAAGTAGCTTATCACTCCTCATTGCTTCAAAACTCAATCACATTGACCTCAAATGACCATATTTGAACTTTAATATACAAATTCAGTATTCTAAGAAGCTTCTAACACTATTTGAACAACTTGTGATCTAGAAAAAAAACATAATAAGCTAAATGGAGCTTATTCTAAGCTTATTAGCTAAATTTAGCTTATAACATGAAAACTTTAACACAAACACAAAACAATTAGCTTTATTACTTTTAAAAGAAGATTGGTACAAGATAAAGAACAAGGAATTCAACTGAATTGAAAGTTAAAAAAAAAACTTAATTCAAAAAATGAACAGTACACGAAATTGAAAAGAGAAAAATACAAAGAAAATTGAACTCTCTAAAAACTACCGCTCTAACTGAATTACAATCTCCTATTTATAGGAAAAGATGATGAGAGAATGAGAACTTTCGGTCAGTCCAAGCCCTTGGATCTCTTTGATTTGAATTTAAACCGTTGATGATGTATGGTGATGTGTTCGGACCAATGGGAAGCTGCCACATGTACAAAATGATGTGGAAATGGTAAAATACGAGGTGGGGTGATTTGGAAGAGACAGGAAAGGAGTTTGGAGAAGTTTGGGTTAGTTCGAGTTTTGGCGGGAAAATTGGTTGTAGGACGGTTAGGGAGAAAAGTTTTAAGCCCGCGTGTGTTTGAAAAGTTAAGGGTAATTACACAACCAGTCCTTGTGTTTCATTGTTCCAAAGTATAGTGTAATATGACTTTAGAGATTTACACTTCTGGCCCTTGTAGTTTCTAAAACAAGAAATGGTTTTTGAATTTGGGCTTTTGTTGGGCTTTTGTTATCCAAATGGTGTAGAAAGGCCCAAAGGGTAGTTTAGTCTTTTTGCATCCTCTGTAGGGGCAAAGTGGTCATTTCACTTCAAACTCTTGTCCTTTTCTTCACTAGTAGAGAAGGTTATATGTTCTTTCTGACTGTTGTGGATGACTATACAAGGGCAGTGTGGGTTTTTTAATAAAAAGTAAGGTTGAAGTTTTTGATCACATTGTTGATTTTACAAGTCTAATAAAAAACCAGTTTGAAAAAAATGTTAATGTTTTCAGGAGTGATAATGGTACAGAGTTTGCAAATAAAAAATTTGAAGATTTTATGAAAACTAATGGGATTTTTCATCAAACTACTTGTCCTTATACTCCACAACAGAATGATGTAGCAAAAAGAAAACATAGGTATTTATTAAACACTTAAAATAGTTGAAACTTCTTATTTTACTATATAAAATAAAAAATAATAACAAAAAGATAAACTAACACCTAAAATTAGAATAAATAAACTAACTAAAAATAATAGGAGCAAAAAATCCATAGCAAAAATGATAGAAAAAACTATAAAACTCTAAAAAACACTAAAAAGAAACTAACCACAACATGATTAAGACCCATCAACCCGGTCAACTCGCCTCATATTACCCACGCACACCTCCAACCCAAGGCCATGACCCTCCGACCCCACCACCCCCAATACCCACACCACCCCCTCACCCCTAATTCCACTACCACCCCCCACCCCCAAACCCCCCCCTCACTAATACCTTACCACCCTGCACCCCTAACCCCCCACCAACTACAGCCCACCACCGCCCAAACACCCCACTCCCCCCCCCCCCATCACTCCCCCCCCACGCACGTCAAACCCCCCAACCATCTACTTGAGCAACGCAACTAAACACGCGAACCACCCACCACACCCATAGCTAACCCCCTTACTCTCAACACACAAACCCAGAAAGGGCCCCTCATGGTTCAGGGGTTGCCTTTAAACATTGGACTGAAACAACATCAACGCTAACTGCAACTTCCGTTGGATTACCAAGTTTAACCTACTGTTTGTGTATATGGTATAAGTCCCTTATGAGTTAGTGTAAAAAGACTGAACTAGTCTCCTTGCATTTAAAGACTTTTGGCTGGTTGTGTTTTTCAACTGTTTTAAATGAGTCTGGTAAATTTGGATCCAGATTTGATAAGTGTGTTTTTGTTGGTTATGCTTTTGATAAAAAAAGGATATAAACTTTTTAGTTTGGATCCAAGAAAGCTTTTGTTTTCCAGAGATGTGAAGTTTTATGAGACAGTGTTTCCTTTTAAAAACAGTTCTTTCACTAATAATTTGAATTTAATAAAATGGAATAAACAGACTAAATATATTATAGCAGTCAGAAACTAATGAGCCATGTAATGATGGGGAGACTGTGCAAACATTTGTGGTTACTGAATTGCACCTACTAGAGTACTAATTAACCAGAGTCAACACTGAGAAAGTGTGCACTAGCGAAAGACAATACACAACATGAAACACTTGTTTCAATGTATGATTTAGACAGTGTAGATGTCACTGGTAGTACACTAGTAGGAAGGACATTAGGAAAGAAAAGTATGCAACTAAAACTAGTGTTTCTAAAGGTAATCAAGAGTATGCAACTGAAACTCCTGTTTCTGAGGGTATACAAAGTACTTCATTGAATGATGATGAGTATATATCTGAGGATGAAGACATTGAGCTTTTGTTAATTATTAGTGTTACCAGAACTAGCAGCAGGTCAAACTGTTAGGAGAACTAGTAGAAAACAGGTTTTACCCTCAAGATATAATGATTATGTTTTAAATAAGAATGTGAAATATGGTATAGACAAGGTAGTTAACTATGCTAATCTGAGTTTAGACAATTATGTTTGTACTACTAATCTAAATAAGGTACATGACCCTGTTACTTATCTTGAAGTTGTTAAAGATAGTAGATGGGTTAATGCCATTAAACCTGTAAATAGAAGCTCTTAATAAAAATAAAACATGGGTAAATAGTTAGACTTGCCTAGAAAGAAAATCTATTGGAAGAAAATGGGTTTTAGGGAAAAAATAAGGATTGTCTAATGGTAACTGTAAGAAAGGGTTACAGGCTTGTTGGTTGGCCAAGGGGTATAACCAAAGAGAAGAATAGCTATGAGGAGACATTCCTCCTATAGTCAAAATTGTCATGGTTAGGTTTGTATTAAGTATAGCACTAATAATAAATGGCCTTTAGACAACTAGATAATAAAATGCTTTTTATATGGAGATTTTAGAAAAGAATGTTTTATATGAACTTACCTTTAATTAATCTAAATATATTAAAGAAATGCTTAAGAAATTTGGCTTAGAAGATTCTAAACCAATGAAAACCCCTATGTCCCCAGATAATAAACTCACGAAAGATGAAGAGTGTGAGTCGGTAGACAGTACCAAGTATTGAGGCATGATAGGTAGTTTACTCTACCTAACGGCAATTAGGCCTGATATCATGTTTAGTGTCTGCCTCTATGCACGCTTCCAAGAGGCTCCTAAAACCTCTCATCTTGAAGCGGTTAAGCGTATCTTCTGATACATTAAAGGCACTGTTATCCTACGAGTTTAATCCATACACAACTAATAAGCAACCCAAATAAGCTCTAATAAGTCGAATTTAATAAGAAGAAAAAGGAAGGAAATGGAATGGTAGAATATTAGATTAGAAGAAAGAGTTTGGTGAGTTACACATAAAAAAAAATGAAGCAAATGTAACCAACACCCTCTCCATGTGTGGAGAGGGTTTCTTTTATACCCTTAGCCATTTACTTGGCACATAGGCTTTCTTAATGGGTCAGGCTTGGTTTTACTTGGGCTTTAATCCTAAACATGGACAATATTAGGTTATAAACCAAGCCCGTTAAAACCCGACTAGCCTATTACATTACAAGACCTAATTTACTTAATAAGACCGATAACATTCTTGTTTGACTTAATATAATTAAGGCTAACAATCTCCCCCAATGTTGAGGTCTTCTTTGATCTCCCCAACGTTGACGATGTGACGTTTAAGCTTCGCCTTCTTTGGTCTTGTCTTGGTTTTTTCCTATTTGTAATGGCTTTATTCATTCATGCTTCATGATCTTTTTCTTGAGCCTTCGTCTTTTGATTCTGAGTTCTTGAGATCTTTAATCTTGCATCATATCCTTGACTTTTTTAATTCACGAAACGCAAATTAAAACGTCACTCTTTCCGTAAAAATTTTCTATTAAAAATTGAGTTCAAAACCTTCTGCTGAGGGCGGCCACCATATATAGGGCGGCTCCCTGATTAAATCAGGCGACCCCAACCCGATATGGGATCGCCACCAGTCGAGACCAAAAGTCTGTCACCCCTATTTTTGTAAAACACAAAAACAAACATCCTTTCTCTTCTGCCATTGACGAACCACGAACCAAAAACCACCAAACCTTAAAATCAACCATTAAAACAAAAATTGAAGATCAAATCAACACTAATAATCAATCCTAAAATCATAAAGATCATCAATTGTAAGTCATTTCATCTATTTTCATTCCAATTTGTGTTTAGGGTTCATGTTGAACAAAAATTCAAAATTGGGGATTTTCATTTTTCTTGTGTTTGTGTGCAATTAAGACTATAATAACACAATGTATAACTAATATGCTTCCCGTAGACATAGGATTTGCATAATTGAAGTGTTTTTGTCAAAAATTGTTTTCACATAAAACCCCAATTTTATTTCAAAATTACTCACGTTAGGAACACCATAATAATGCTTTTATACATTGTTAATACATCCTAAAAACGTTTTTGCATACATGCATAATGATCTCATGAACAAAATTTGAAATACATAACTCATATGTATTTTTTGACATGTTTGAATGAGCAAAATTATGTGTTTAGTTAACTAAACTTGTAAAACACAGTATTTATTTAACTTAACTATCCAAAAATATGTGTTTAGTAACTCCGAAAATATAAATTGTAATATATATATATTATAAGTTCGGTAACCGAAATTAATACCCGTTACTTTAACACATTCTTTGGAAAACTTGTATGTTAACCATATAATCTAAGAATTTCATGTTTTACAAAATAAGAACCATATAACTTTTTAGTTGGCTAATACAGTAATATTGATCAATTCTAACAAGTCATTTTTTAACAGTGATATATTATAAAAAGAAAACTAACAAGGCGTTAGCAAATTTTGAGGCGAATTTCCAACAATCATTCAAGCTACTATAAAATTTACCTCTAAACTTTAACCAAGAATAAGAAAAAAGATAGATGTTATTAAAAATGTCACACTTCCCTATAGCTTGAGAGTTAAAAGTGACGTTATTTTGAGAGCGCCATTGAATCTAACATGTAGTAGCAAAAATAAAATAAGCATGATCTTTCAAATCCTTTGAAGCACTCCAAAACAAAAGCCATGAATCCAAATTCTCGCAAGAGCTCAAAATTAGGATCTTAGAATCACTTCAAGCACGAGCTAACCTCCAAACAATAAAAGTCAGATCACAAGAAAAGAAACAAATGGATATTGGACTCCACATTCCCGTTAAAAACTGTGCACATAGTCGGATCAATATCCAACCCCTGAGAAGACAAGTTAAAATGGCGAGGAAGTCTATCCAAAAACAAGCGCCACATAAAAATGTTAACCTTCCTAGGAAGAACCTTATACCACCTTATGCATGAAAGCAAATAAGGGAGCATGCAATCATTCAATATGGTTTTGATGTTACTTACTAAAAAAGTTACCCATTCATGAGATAGGATACCAATACTAAGAGTCCCATCATTTTCAATCTCCATATCTCCGATTTCACCTAGAAGACTAACAAACTCAACTTGCGATCTCCCTATGTTAACCGGTCTACTCCAATCCCATGACCAAGATCCATTAGCAATATGATCTCTGAATAAGTAATTTCTTTCCTTTTCTAAATGAAAAAAACATGTTATATACAAATACAGAGAGGCGCGTCTCCTAACCATGTATCTTCCCAAAAACGAATTAAGGTGCCATCACCTACCTTAAAATGTATAGAGCTCAAAGGAATAATACCACTTGATGTGAAGAGGATTTATTAGTAGCCCAACAAAGACTATTTTAGCCCATAACCCATTAGTTTGACAACCATTAATATCTATAACCGCTTCATCCCTATGGATCGATTTCACCACTTTCACCCATAAAACACCCAAGAAAACGCCATCTCCACTTTAATAAAAGAGAACTATTAAAGGCTTTAAGACTACCCACACCTAAACCTCCTTTACTAAAAGAAGCTAGAATATTCGACCATTTAATACAAGCTAGCTTATTTTTTATCCTCAAAGACGCCTGATCGTGCCGGATTCACACCGTAAATATATATAATATATAACAAAATATAAAATATATAAAGAAGTGTAAAAACAGCAATCAATGATACCGAGAAGTAGTATAGGGCTTTCCCGGGTCGTAAATCCCCAACGAGGCTGGAATGGTAAATCGATACGATCGAAGATTTGAGTTTGAAGGAAGGAATGAGTTTGGGAAGTTGAAAAAGTCAAATTAAACAATAACGGACTAAAACGTTTAAGAAAAACCTAAAAATTATGGAATTAAACTAGAAAACGAAAGCCCGAATCCCGGACAAAAGGGGGAAAACCTAAAACCTTTAAAAATAACCCTACGGAAAATTTTTCACTTCTAAACTACTCTACGGGTCAAATAACGAAGAATGAAAAAGATAGACCGGGAAAGCGTAGGTTCGTTTGACCAAAAAGAGTCAAATCCAAACCCGTACCCAGGACCCGTTCTTTAAACGACAAAATTTGTAAAAATGACCCTATGAAAAAATTTTATTATTTTTCCTACATAACTTGATGGATAAAGAAAATTTTCTAAAAAAGCAAAATATTTTTTTGATAATTTTTGTATTTTTTATGAATTAAATAAACTTTTATCTAAATTAAATTATAAAAAATATTAAACGTTTACAAAAAATTCTGAAAAATTTATACAAAATACTAGACTCTATAAGACACCTACGAAAAATAAAAAACACACCACAGCTTATACAATAAGCCCCGAAATAAGCTTACACAGCTTATGGGCTTATGAGGGTAAAACGTATATAAATATGTTTGCCCTTGAGTCTATAACGAAAAAGACCCAAGGGCGCAGTGGTTAAGTGTGTGTGGGATAAAGGGGATGTATTGCTTGGTCCCGGGTTCGAGTCTTGCTCACCCGGACCAAGTATCTTCCCCCCCCCTTTTTTTTTTTAAAACTCTAGGGTAGAAAGTGTACAAATCTAAACTAAAGGGTAGGCGGGTTAACTTTATTAAATTTACACTTGTGTGAAAACGGGTAACCCTACACTATGAAAAAGTGACAAAACAAACCCTACGACATGGCTTATTTTTTTGGCTTATTAAAAAGTGATTTTTAGCAAAAACTCAAAACTACAAACTTATTAAGGGGCTTATGCTACACAACTTTAACAAATGCACTTTTCACTTTTATCAAAAGAATAAGCTTAAAAATAAGCTTAATTTTGACAGAAGCTTAAGAAGCTTTAAAAGCCAAAAAAAACTAAGTCTTTTTACTACTTATGGTCTAATAACTAAGCTAAGGTTTAAAATAAGCAAAAAGGGCTTAAACTAACTTAAATAAGCTAAAGGGGAAGGAAAAAGCTTAAACTTAATAAAGTTGTGGAAAAGGGCTTAAGTGACAGAAACATGAGATAAGCTTAAAAGCTAAAATTGCTTAAGACTTGAACAAATAAGCTAAAGAAAAAGGGAAATAAGCACATTAACTATCTAACTTAACCTAAAAACTCACTAGGACACAATTTGAGCTTATGGGATAAGCTCAATAAGCTAGAATCAAAAGATAATGCAATCTACTAGCTAACGGATTCAAAAACAGCCAAGAGCATGTTTGGAACTTAAAAAATAAGACACAAATTAGCTTATCAAGGCTGAGACTTTGGGGGCTTATTTGATGGCTTGTGGACTCTCAAAATATCCGAAGGATTGGCGCTTTAGAACTCAAAAAGACAGGGAAAAAGGGCTTAAATTCTCCCCTTTGCACCAGGGGAGGTTTAAGCTTAGCTTTAGTAGCTTATTTGACAGCTTGCTAAAAGCTGTCAAATAAGCTCTAAACAATAAAATAAGCTCAAACAGATGGAGTATGATAGCAAAGGGACTTGTGCACCACTTTTTAGCTTTGGAAAAACATTTTTACTTGCTTATTTTTGGCTGTGAAAAAGGTCTCTTGGCTTTTTACAAACTGTGGACAATGGACAATTGGTGAGTTTTGACTTATAAAGTCAACGGGACCAAAGCTTTTTAACAGCTTGTTTAGACACACTAAACACACTTTTTGATGCGTGTAACTCAAAACCGCAAGTGCTTAATCAAATAAGCATTGTGGGTACTCATAATATATTCACGTTATAAAAATGGATTTAAAAACTTTGGAGAGCAATTTAAAAACTGAAAAGCTTTTAAAAACAGCTTATGTGAGCTTAAAAACTTAAGCTAAAACCAACCTCATGGTCATAACCCATGCCAAAACCTGTTTTGACCCACTTTAAGGCTTATGCCAAACACCCCTTTAAAGACTGATTTTGGACTTAAAAGCTTAATAAAAATGAACAAATAAACTTGAGCTGGGCACAGTAAACTAAATAAGCATAAAATACATGAATAAGCAAAATGCAACAAGAAATAAGCACTGGAATAAGCTAAAAAGTGAAATGACAAATAATAGCTAAATTACACTAGAAATTTGAAAAACTTGCACAATGGAAATTTAAACTACAACACCCATTTTTTCTTGACTAATAAGCTATAATAAGCATAAATAAGCATATCTAAAAGAAAAATAAGCAAAGATAAGCTAAAAATAAGCTAATGGTATAAAATGACTTAAAGGGGAAAATGAGAACTTTACAAGGGCCTCTGCTTAAACCAAGGGTAATTAAGCTGTCAAAAGCTTATTCTACAAGCTCCAGCTTATTGAAAATAAGCTGGTATTGTCCATAAGCCCATCCAAATTTGGCTTATCATCCAATTTCACAAGCTTTGGTGTTTTTGAGTGAATTTGTGAAGTAAAGTCCAAATTTTCTTAGCTTATTGATTTGTTAAGTTAACCTAGCTTATTATTAAGCTGTGTGGAGAGCTTTTTAACATTTGAAATGAAAAATAAGCACTTGAACAGTGAAATCATAATTGATATAAAAATTCAAAACTTCACTTTTCATTAAATGATAAAAAGGGTACATGGAAAAAGTAATAAGCTAGGAATTAACTTGAAATACGCATAAATTAGCTGGAAATTAAAAATTGATTAACTAAAAAAACATAAGATGATTTTCGGCTAACACTATTGCTCTATTTATACTACAACTAAGTCTTCAGCTCTTCTCCTTTGTGCTTTTTCTGTGAGAGGACTCAATAAGCCAATCCCAGCCCTTAATAACCCTTGTGCTACTTCAAATTAATCTAAGCCATTGATTCGGCCAACTTTATGGAAAAATGGGGGATTGCCAGCTTGGAAAGGGGTGGTTTTTGGTGGAAAGGTAGTGGAGGAGGGGGGAGATGAATATCTATGGTGGTGGTGAAGATTCATGGGGTAAAACGGGGTTAAACAACCCGTGAGTTGTTTGGGGGGGGAAAAACGAGCGGGAAAGGTGGTTTGGATGTGTAACAGAGTAAAAGTTTTACCATTTGGCAAAAATGACCCCTCAAGGTTATATCTTTCATTGCATACATGGTCCCTGTGGTTATATAACTTTGGGGACTTGGCAAAACAAGTCCCCAAGAGTTATATAACTCTTTTCACCCACAGTCCCTTTGGTGTACAAGTTAGGGGGGTTGGCAGAACTGCCCCCCTACTTGTTACTTTGAGCAAATTGCAAAATTAACCCTTCTCTTTTCTTTTCCTCTTTTCCTCTTTATAAATAAGTTTAGGGTTTGGCAATTTCAGCCCCTAGACTTATATTTCTTTGACTTTGGCCCCGGGGTTGACTTGGGTTGACTTTGACCAGTTGACTTTTCTGTTGACTTTTTGACTGGATTGACTTTCCGGCTTTGATTTGGCTTTGTCTTTCACAGTCTTTTCCACTTCGAGTCAGGTTTTGTCGTTTGGCTTTGTTTTCGTTCTTTTCTTGGTTATCCGTTCCTGCACAATACAATTAGCAAAACAAGCGTATATTTGGCATTTTAAGTCCGTTTTTGGTTATTTTAGCTTGTTTTTAAAGGTAAAAGGTATGTGTAATTAAGCACATACCAAAATCCCCCATACTAAGGTATTGCCGTGTCCTCACGCAATGCTATGAAGTAAGCATTTACGAAAACTAGATTCAATCTCCCTCGATTATATACTTTGAAAGTAACAAAGTGTGCGTAAAAGGAATAAAGAATCAATAAGCTTCGACATTGTCCCGTTTTCACTTTTATTTGTTACACTACCTTATCCCTATTATTTTGGATTTTTCTTTTCTTGACTTCCTGTTTGACTTCCTTTATTTTATTAACACTGGGATCATAGAATGAGAAACGCCCATAGAATAATCTACGGATGTCCTGACGGATAAATTCATGTCTTGATTTTTACTAGATCCAACCCAAGCCAAATTAAACAAGATCATTTTCAATTAAGGTCATACATGCTAAGTACTCATACTTATGACTTGTGAACTTTTAAACTCCCTAACTGAATGTATGGTTTTTAAATGTGTGTTTTCATTTCAACTCTACCATAGATCACTTATTTCCATAGTCGTAATTCAGAATGAATCATGACTCAAGCAACAATATTAGGCCCTTGTAACTTGATGAATTTTAAGAACGAGATTTTTATGTAGTACTTTTTGCCAATCTTCATCATTATACTCATAATTCTTAACACAGTAGGAATGCGATGCTTAGTTTGAACACCTACACAGGCCTCGCTCCCTTAGTAGGATTCACAAACATACGATCCGTAGTTCTTAGTTTGAAAACCCACCCCGTTGCTAGCGTAGTGGGAAATCACAACAACACCTTCTTCCTAATATGGCTAAGGATAAGTGTCTTAGTTTGAACCCTCACCTAGACCTCGCTTCCTGGTGAGATATCACAACACACCAAATCCTTAGAAGTAAAGATGTCTTAGTTTGAACCCCCACCTCGTGGTTAACGGAGTGGGATATCACGACACATCTTTTACTTGCTCCATATAATCAAATGTATGCTTCATTGGCAAAATTTCAATATTCATGCATTTTTGCATTCATACTTCATTCATGCTTCTTTGGCATTTTAACTTTCGAATTTATTAAGAACAGAAAAATCTCGTTTTAAAGAATTAAGTTACAAATTTGAAGCTTTTTCTAAAAACATCGATTGACTTAGTTAAACTGAATTGAGCACGTATGATTAGGTGAATTAGAAAAGTAAGGGGAGAAAAGCACAAGTTACTCTTATAAGTTTTAAATGAATCTTGCTCAGCACATTAACTTATATTAACTCTATCACTTCTTGTTTTAACCTTACTTAAAATTCGAAGCATCGAATTCGTGAACAGCTTTTAGCCTACAATTGTTTGTAAGTTGAGGAAACTAGCTAGGGCTCAACACGCTTCGATTTCGAGTCAAAATTATTTCATTTAACCCATTAGGAAGTCAAATCTGTGACAAAACCAACTTATTTTTTAATTTTCGAAATTTTTAATTTTTTTCATTATTTTGGTTATTTTATTTTTGCAGAAAATTTGGTAGGTTAAAACGGGTTATGTGATAACAACGTGCAGGAAAAATCAAATCGAGATTTCCCCCCCCCCCATATAAACTTATAAAACATCGTCCTCGATGTTTCAAAGGGTTCTACGTAAATCTAAGGCCGCTTTATGAAGTGTGCCAAAGATAAACGTTTAGTCGATTAGAATTGGATAGCTGAATTCCCATAAAAAAGAAGCTGAGGATGTGAAGCTCGAGTTAAAATGAACAGACTCGAGAGCCTTCATAATACGGAATACCTGGCCATACAATACAAAGCACACAAAACATGGACGAACACGGTGTAAATGAAAATTATAAGCTTCCTCACACAAAAAAACATTATTTATTACATTATACGGATAAGCATGGGGTTGTGCCTCCCACGAGCGCTTTGTTTAGTGTCCCGCGCTTGACCGTCCCCCGAATTTATTGTCATGGGACCGTTTTTGGAGATCCGGGGACAACTCGGTTGGACATTCCCCTTCCAAGAGTAATGTTTTGATACGATGACCATTACTTTAAGTTGGGGCCCGTGAGTTTTTGAGATAGCTGCGGTGCCATTAAGGAAAAAACTTGGAAACGGTGAATGGTCCAGACCTAGGGGATTTCAATTTGTTCCCCACAGAAAATCTTCAGTTCTAGAATTGAAGAGGAGGACTGACGATCACAACGTTTGGAAAACACTGTGGTTTTTGGTCTTAGATCGTGTATCTCTTGGTTTTCTCTTTATGAAATTCAAGGTTCTCGTAAGCCTGTGTTCACGAAGTCATTTTTAGTTCATTCAGTTGAACTTTCCTGTGATCACCCGCAGTTTGAACATCAAAATTTGTTGTTGAGGGCCCTGTAAGTGGCTTTGTGCTCTAAGCTCGATGGTAGATGACTTGCCTTCCCGTACAAAGTTTAGTGGAGAACACCCGTTGGGTGTTTTGTACGCTGTCGCGGGAAGGCCAATAAGAGCATCATCTAATTTGTCGACCAGGAAGGCACGATTTTCTCCCACGGTTCTCTAAGAATACGCTTTAAACCACGATTGACACCTAAACGTGCCACTTGTTTGTGGGTGTTACGCGGTGGAGAGACGATGAGTTCACTCATACTTAAGCAATGACTTTTGTAAATTGGTCATTGCAAAAGTGAGTTCCGCGAATCACTTATGATAGCGCGGGTGCACTCAAATCGAGAGAGAGGTTTCAAAAATTTTGCAAACAACTCGGGCTCATCATTGGTGGGGATCGCTTTGCTTCAAAAACTCATTTTGACAAATAAGTCAACAGCCACGAGTATGTATTGTTCCTCTTGAAGCCTGGTGATCGGCCCCATAAAATCAATGCCCAGATGTCAAGATTTCGCAAATTGGCTGGAGTTTTGTGGCATTCTCACGTTGCGTAATTTTCCTTGACGTTGACAAATGTCACAAGGGTGACAAATGTCAAAGGGGTGACAAAAGTCACTATGGGATATCCTTGTAGATGGGATTTGGGCCAATAGAATCCTGAATCGAAGATTTTCTGGCTGTGTAATTGGCACCTTAGTGCTCCCCCAGTAGGTTCCACTTGTGGCAAGCTTTGATTGTCTAAGCTTCTTGCCCAGAAACACCAACATCTATCACCTGATCAGCACAGTTTTTAAACAAAAAAGGAAGTTCATCCCAGAAATACTGCTTGGAAATCCTGAAGAATTGTATTTTTTTGTCTGGGATGTCATTCCCTTTGATAACAAATTTCCGCATGGTAATTTGCAAAATCTGCCAACATGGGGTACTTTCTCTTTTAAGGATCAATAGATCCAGGGTTTCAGAGGAAAATGCCTCATTTATTTCCTTGTTTGAGCTTGTCTTGGTGGGATTTTCCAGTCTTGAAGATGTCTTGCAGCAAGATTTCAGCGCCTTTTTTGTCTCGAATTTCAAATGTCAAATTCTGTGCAATAAGATCCACGCATGAGTCATGCCATTAGCATTCCTTTCTTGGGGCAAGAGATACTTGATGGCAGAGTTGGTCAGTATACACCTATGCTTTTGGACTGACAGATTGAAACGAAACTTCTCAAAGCATCACATACAGCAAGTAAAATTCCTTTTCAGTAGGAGTGTAATGGAGTTTGAGCCACAGTTCTTTTAGTCTTGCTAGCATATTGCTTATAGGTTGGAAATGCTTGTTTTTTCTTTGGGCCCGAGGGATGCCCCAATGCGAAGTCGTAGCATTCGCACATCAGTTCAAATAGGCAAGTCCCATCGGAGCAATTAAGACGGAGCACAGTCAGTTTTTCTTTTGAGTGGATAAGGAATCGTTACACTCTTCAGAAAAGAAAAAAAGGGAGTCTCTTTTTTCAAAGCAAATGAGTCAGAGGACGAGGCAATTTTGGAAAAGTCTGAAATGATTTGTCGAGTAAAAAACCGGCAGTGCCCAAGGAAAAAACTTACGGACACTTTAACAGACGTCGGATGAGGGAGTTTAGCTATTACTTCGACTTAGCTCTATCACCTCAAGTCTAGACTTAGAAATTTTATGTCGAGCACAATATGCCTTCCCACCATGAAATGGCTCTTTTCCAGTTTAAAGAATTGGTGTCTTCACACCGTTTCAGCATTCTTTTCCAAATGGGTTGGACGTGAGAAAGAGTATCCAAGACGAATCGTATACATGACTACTTCCATCGTTTTTCTATATATCGTGGAAGATTGCCATCATACATCTTTGGAATGTGCCTAGGAGCATTGCATTAGCCCAAATAGGCATAGCGACGATAGGCAAATGTTCCGTGTTTTGGGCATGTGAAGTTGTCTTTTCTAGATTTTTGGGTCAATTGGGATTTGAAAGTAACCCGAGAAGCATCGAGGAAACAGTAGTATTGTTTCCTGTAGTCTTTCGAGCATTTGGTCCATGAATGGTAATGGGACAGTGTCTTTCGTGGTGGCTTCGTTAAGTTTTCTGTAATCAATAATATCGCCATCCCGTGACCAATCGGAGTAGGAATCAGCTCTTTCTCATTCATTTGTGAGACAGTCATTCCTCCTTTTTTAGGTACACAGTGTACCGGGGCTCACCCAAGGGTGTCAGGATGGGGTAAATCAATTCAGCGTCAAGAGTTTTTCAACCTCCTTTTTGATAACATCGTGAATTTTTGGATTTACCACATTCTCTGATTTGCACAGATGGGGGGCCTTCATAGTCCTCTTTCCATTAGAATTTTGTTGAGTACAATAATTCTGGGCTAACACCACTTATATCGGAGGAGTTTCTCAAGCGATGGCTTGCTTGTGGGACTTAAGACCTTCAGCAGGGTGCTTTCCTTTTCCTCATCTTTTTTTTTTATAAAAAGTCTTTAGCAATTATGGACAGGCAAATTGTCGTCACCCTTCTAAAATGCGTATTCAAGATGGGGTGGATTCCTTTAGTTCAACCTCGGGGGGTCTCATCAATGGAAGGTTCACCGGTTTTAGCTTCACAGTAGATTGAGTTCTTTCCAATCTTATGGCATATATTGTTCTTGATTTGGGAGGGGGTCGTGGTGGTTTATGTTCAAATTGCTTCTAGAATCAGGATGTCCCCCTCAGATCCTGATAAGTAGGATCAATTCAGGTGAAGTTGGAATCATCTTCTAGGAGCAAGAATCGAATTGCTCTTCAAACAAGAGAAAGTCACTGTCCCAGAAAGGAGTGAGATTTGGAGAAGCAGTAGTAGAGTAGAGACAATAGGCTCAAAAATATGGAGTGGGATTGCCCTCTGATCAATTTGAAAATCCTAGGACCTCTTGAGAATACTCATCACAAAGCCATATCGTGACGTCGATTTGTTGGGAGTATATGGTTGTATCAGCTGTGTATTTGGAAGTTTGGTCCAGTTGAATGTGATCGGCTTCTTTGCCATTCACGAAGGGTAATCTGCTTTTATAAACATCTATCAAAGGATGGACTTGTTTTTCAAGAATACACTCGCCCAAGAATTAAGGGAATGGGGTCTGGTTCAAATCAAACAAACTACGAAGTCACAGCTGGAAATTGAATTTTCCACATTTTATAAAGACATCTTCAGCGATTCCGATTGGTTCAGTGATTGAAGGACTCGGCTAGCTCTAGCGTCCATGACAAGTTGGGTCAATCAGAAAGAGATAGATTTTCCATCCAGAATAAGGATGAGATTAATGCTGCACCAAGATCGGCCAATGCGTTGCATGTAGTAATCCCCGTAAATTCACATGGAATCAGAAATCGGCCAGGGTCTCCAAGTTTCTTTGGTAACTTGTTGAGGATGACCGCTGAACAGTTCTCATTTAAAGGAGTCCTTGCCAATTCGCTTAATTTTTCCTTGTTTCCAATCAAGGTTTTTAAAGTCGTAGCAAACTTAGGCATGAGCATCAAGGCATCGGATAAAGCTAATCTTGAAACTTAAATCTCTAAGATTTCATAAATTTCTCGATTTAATCGGTAGCTTTTTCCTTGCGCCTTTTCATCATTTCTTCGTGATGGATATTAAAATAATGGAATTGAGCTTTAGAACTGGAGTAACAACAGGGGCACATTGGGTCTGGATTTGGATTACGGAGTTGAACTTGAAACAACAGGAGGTTGGAGCGTCTTGGGTTGCTTCCGTTATTAGCGGGGAGGCCATGTTGTCCTTGTTTCGTCACCTCGATGTCATGATGACTGCTTTCGTCTTGGTTGTTAAACACCACTTCGGGTAGTGATACCTTTTAAATCTTCCTTAGGGTTGTTTTAAACTGTGTTACCAGAAGAGTTCCCGAAACCGGAAAGTAAGAAGCTGTATTAGCAGTAACAAAATTTTTTTTGAAGGCATGTCAAGTCAAAATTTGCATTTGGGATTGAGTTTTGACCCTTGGTTTTTTTGCAGGTGTTTCTCAAAACACTGCATCATTGGCTTTGTCTTGTTCGGTACATATCTTTCAAAATCTGTTTGTTGACACACCGTGTGTTTTGAGGAGCAGGTCCTTGATGAGCTATGGTTGATTAAACTACTGGTTGATGAACGGTGGTCGCATAATCTGAACCCCCATTGGTTGAAATTGTTTCCTCTGTTTTTGATTTGAAGATATTTCCTCGATGAAAATGTTTTGATTATTTGCATGAGGATTCTGAAACTGGAGGGGGGAAAACCAGAGGTCGAATTTGATTTGAGAACGGAGGTCGATAACCAGAATTAGCTTGGTTGAAATCTGGCCGCAGGGCTGGGACACATACTCTTGGATATTGTCAGGGTACATGTTGTATTGGTGTGGACAGTAGTTTTGATAGAGAATTGACCCCCCCCAATGGTTTACACAAACTTTGTTCAACCGCTTTTTACGGGGTGGGGAAGCTGGGGTTTGGTATTTCTTTCTATCGAGAAATTTAATGCTTCTCGGAAACCATGTCTTTGAGTTTTCCAAGCAACATCAGATGATGACTTGCTTGGTTGGGAAGAGCTTGTACCAATTTTAGGCTACAACAGCTTTGTTTTTGACTGACGTACCTTAGACTTGCTCTCGATAATTTTTAAAACATTCTCGAGGCTTTTTGTCTTAAGTAGTTACCACCAGACAGCAGGGTTCAATGAATCTTGATCCATTTGAATTTTAGGGGCATTATTTAGAATCGTATCGAGTTGATGCCAAATTCTGAAAAAACCAGTGTTGAGCGGCCATCCCCTTTAAAAGATAATTAAGAGCCGAACGAGTAAAAAATTCAAAGACCACCGATCGAGCTCTCAACCTTGGTCAACCGAACGAGTGGAACACGACTAGAACCGAACGAGTAACAATCTAAAGGACCGAACGAATTTTTTTTGAGTTGGACCGAACGAGTATTTTTCTAGTTGAGCCGAACTAGTCAAGTTTTCGGTTTTTCGGTTTCGAGTGTCGTTAATCTACGGGACTTAAGAATTATATCATCGTGTTCGTGACATCATTTCGATCAACGTGGTATATTTAGTTTTTACCGACGATAACCGTACGACTCCGCGAGATCAAATTCATATTCGGTGTATTTTTTTATAAATCTTCAAACGAAAAAGAAAGTAAAATGGAGGGAATTTTTTTGTTAATTACCAAGAATTGAAAGTTGTCACATGCAACCCCTACATGTTTACTACAATTACACCACAAGTCCCTTGTTGCAATAACAACCTTTCTTGTTGAAAATAGATTACACAGTTAGTCCTTAGTGCCTTTAATTCAACCGTTAGTGCTCTAATGATGATAATGGGCCGAATGGTTTGGAATAGTGTTGGGCTGGGATTCATTTAATAAATAAAAAAAATAAAAAAATTTGTTAACATTTTGTGTTAAATATTTTTTTTAGTAATAATTTTTTTAGTCTACGGATTTTTTTTTGAGAATTAAATAGTTTTAGTTTACAGTTTTAGTTATTAAAAAAAACGTTTGCGAGATATAAGTTTGTCGTGATTATTTGAGCGCGTTTATCGGGTTATTCGTTGAAATTTTTTTGTGGAATTTTAAAATCGAGTTGAGTGAGCTAGAGTTAATTAATCGAGTGTATCAGATTCGTTCATCATGTATCAAGATAGTTGGGACAAGATGATTCATACACAGTGTAACGCACGGTACGATACACTTGAGAAAGAAACACAAATTAAAATTTCAAATCTAGAAGAATGTGTGCGAATAAAGGATCGTCAACATATTATTAGAGCTAATGATGATTTTATAATATTTGAAAATCTTCGAGCGCAAGTTAATGAACTTCAGAGTCAAAATGAAAATTTAAAGTCAAAAGTTGTTGAGTGTACAATGTGTCAAAATCTTCAAGTGCAAGTTGAGGAACTTAAGAGTGTAAACGAAAGTTTGAATTTATCGGTTGAAGAGCTATCTAAGGCACGTGCACTTGCTGAAGCGACTTTGAGAGAAAGAGATGAATTGATTTTTGCTCAGTGTGAGAAAATAAGATTGTTGGAAGAACAATGTGAGCCATTTTATGAGGTACAATCTGAGTTTGATTTAGAAAAAGTTCATGACACACAAGATAACTCAGAAAAAGATTTGATTTTGAGTTTGCAAACACAATTAAAAGAAACTGCTGAATTGGTTGTATATTTTTCAGATGAAAAATATTTTACGTTAAAAGAAATTGAGAGCTTAAAAGATGAAATAAAAAGTTTGAAAATTGAAAATCAAGATCTAAAATCTAGAGAATTTGAGTTGAATAATCTTCAAAAAGTGTACGAGACTAAAGAATCTGTGTTGTTAAAAGATATTGATCAAATAAAATCTCAAGTTTCAGAACTTGTGAAGAAACTTAAGATTTCAGCTCAAGAGATGAAACAACAAATCGTTATGTTTGAAGAAGATAAACGAATGTTTTTAGGTAAAAATGAATTTCTTGAAACAATGTCTTCTTCGGTGCAAAAAGAGTATAATGATTTGTTAGCTTCAAATGATGTTTTAAAACATAGACTTGAAATAAAGTTTAAGTTTTTAAAACAAGATACTTCTCTTGAGAAAATAATTGAAATGATCGAGAAAGAATATGAATCAAACGTTTCAAAGATTTCTATTACAAGTTCAACGTTTGAGACTAAGAATTTAGAACTTGTAAAAGAAATGGGGGATAAAGTGAAACGTTTTGATGACGAGAAAAAGGTGTTTGAGAGTACAATTTCAAAGTTGGAAAAGGAATTAACACAACGAGTCAAAGATTTTGATGATGTCAAAACAGAGCTTTCAAAAAGAACTGATAAATTTGAGACGTATTTTGAAAATATTGAAAAAGAGAATGTTTTCTTAAAATCGCAGTTGGCATCTCAAAATTACACTTCGTTGCAAAAAGAAAACAATGATTTGAGAACATCATATAATGTGTTGAAAGAAACACATGAAACTTTTTGTGAAAATCTTAAAAAAGAAAATAATGATTTGAAAATGCATTACAAGAGATTGTTTGATTCAATAAAACAGAAAAAGGTTGTTTCTTAAGTTTTCACAAAATCAATTCCAAAAGTGAATGTTTCAGAAAAGATTTACACGGGTAAATCTTCAAAACCGATTTCAAGAAATGTTTCTCAATTTACTACTTATTCTTTGCAAAAAGATAGGAAGTATTTGAAGAAACAACATTCATTTGAAACATTTGCTTCTCAAAATCATGAGAAAAACGAAAGTTCAAAACAAATCTGGAAAAGAAATAGGGAAAACATTTCCAAACGATTTAAGTATTCTAGGGATGAATATTTTCAATGCGTAAACGAGATGATTCAGTTTTGAAAAAGGTGAAAGATGTAAGGTTTCCATTAATTTTGAAAAGATTTTTTCAAAATAAAACACCGAGTTTCAACAAATGGAAATCTTCATCTTCCTCAAAGGTTAAAACATCAAATGAAATACCGAGTTTTAAAACGGTGTTCACACCTTTGAAAAGCTTTAAAACTCCTAATGAAACGTCAAGGTTTTATAAGTCAAATTGGACAAATGAGAAGAGTTTTAAATCACCGTTGATTCCAAGAAAGTTATTTCAAAATGAAACATCGGGTTTCAAATCTACTTGGAACTCAACCTCTATGCATCAAATCGACGCAAACTTACGTTTTGGTTCTCCAAATTGGGATAAAACCGTTAGCAACTGCTTAAGTGGGTACCAAAAGTGTTGCTCTAATTTGTAGAAAGTTCAAAAGATTTCTTTTACCAAAAGTTTAAAACAAAAATAATAACAAAAAAGTTTTTCTTTATAGTTTTAGAAAAATACAAAAAGTTTTATGGACTTTGGCATACATTTCAGTATGAAACCGAACTTAAAAAATGATGGACATTTCACGCTCCGCAATGTCAGTATGAGAGACGCCGTGCAGTACTATAATGGGTTTTATTAAGTTATCTGGTAACGATTCAGACTGTAACTTCATTGATGGCTTGTGTACAGTTCAGTTACATATACGCCGTGGTGAGAGAAGAACGGATAAGAGAAGTTGTTACGAGTCAGTGCATTATCTTGAAGAAAGCTAGGAGAAGTCTGCTTTGACTTGTAGTCACTGTTGATGTAGAAAAATATTGATTTCTCAAAATGTCTTTCTGATGGTACTTAAACAGTTAAAATCATTTGTTTCCAAAGTCATGAGGTCTCAAGGTGATGAGTTACATCGATTTGAATTATAAATGGTGGAACTTTCAGATAAAAAATCATTTTAAAAGTCTTTCAAATCGATGTATTTTTTTGTGAAAAGTGTCTAAAGAAATAAAGGACTCAAAAGTGCAAAGAGGAACTCCCTTATAAAGGTTTTAACGAAGATATGGTATTTTTCCAGGGGGAGTGTCTGTATATGTTGTTGAAAAGTTTTCAGAAAGAAACAGAAATGGAAAATTGTTTTACATTTCACCTTCACATATCCGTATTTTTGCGTTTTTAGCTTCATGTTAAAAATGTTTCTCGGCATATGTTAAGGATGAGTGTCTTTATAATGATTGAAAAACTTTTTAAAGATCAAAATTTTCTTTTTCATAATGATGTTTGTGAGATGTGAAAAACAGAAAGAGGATTTGTGAGGATGAAAAAATAGAAAGAGAGAAATGAGAATGTATACTTGAAATGAAAGTTGTATGTCTTGTGCTTCAAAAGCAGAACACACATGAATAAGAAAAAACAGAAAAAGTTATGCAGAAAAGAAAAGCCACGCATACAAATACAGCTAGAGTGATTGTTCTACTTTTTCTGATGATCATTAACAATTATGATATGAATTTTAGATTGTTCCTCATGGTTTTCACAGACATTCTTTTTAAAGGAATTATCTTGGTGTATGTTGATTGAGTTGTTGGTGTGAGGTAGTTACTCCAAAATACTCCTTAAGATCTTCCTGAAACAGAATGGGATTACCCCGGAGTCTTTCCTTCCAGTTTTGGGATTGTTAGGTCTAGGTGATGGAGTTTTAGTGTAAATCACACATGTTTCGAATTGCAAACGGATTAGTGTAAAGCTTTGAATGAAAACAAATGAATGAAATGTGATAAAGTTGTCAAAAGGACAAGAATATTAATGAAGAAGAATCAAATGATAAGCAAAAAGAAATGTTGGAGTTGAAAGTGAGAGGCTTATAAGAGAAGATGAGGAGTTTTTTTCTAACTAGGATAGAAACCGGGGGTAACTATATCTATCGGATTTCATCGGTTGAGTGTGGTATGAAGTAGACATTCTGACCCGTGATGCAAATGCACTACCCCTTCTACCCACTCAATACTTCTCAAAAAGTATTTGTGTTCATTCTCACGAGATTTTACGCATAATCTATCGACTTTCATTAGAGAATGTTGGTATGATAAAGGTCATTCTGCTCCAGTCCTTGCTTACTAAAAAGTGCACAAGAGTCTAGAGACAATTGATATTCAATGAATATCTTTTAGGACACAAAAGTACATTTGTATTAAATTCAATGATATAAAAGGTACAATGATATATGTCTTTGTGACATTGCATGTCTAAGTGACATTGCCAGAACATTCTGGAGTGATACTATAAAATAGTATTCACAATGATCTAATGGAAATCCTACCAGTTCTAGGCATCATTGCCAACGCTGTACGTAGGGTCACACTATTTGAAAATGATTGTTTAATGATTCAAATAAGTGTTAACTAGTAATCTAAGTGATCTAGTGGTTATGTGTTTCCCAGGATAACACAACTCTAAGTTCACAAGATCAATGCTTATTTGGATTTTATGATCATATTTCCGCATCCTTATCATCGAGATATTGATTTGATCATATTTTTCAAATATTTCATCGGAAATTTTAAAAGCATGATCTTGTGATGTATGAACTTCATGGTTAATGTGGATGGTGGTTCTTACTCTGATAATTTTTCATTTCATCTTCTACAACATACAACATACAACAACAACATTTCTACCTTTCACAAGCATGACTACTTCAACGAATCTTATAATGACAAAAGTTTCTTTCAACCTTCACGAGAATGGTATCAATCATATTTGTTGGTTTGAGGGAGCTTATGGGTTATTTTGGGGGAGTATGTTTGTTTATAAAGGGGAGAATGTTTGAGAAAAGAAAAGATTTTGATTTTAATTTTATGGACTTCAAAGGATATTTTTCACCCGGAGCTTATTTTGGAAGCTTATATGATGTTCATGATGGATCATAATCATCATGAGGGGGAGAAGATATAAGCTTGAAATGTAAGGTCAATTCAAGTATATGAAAGGGGAGAAGATATAAGCAAGAATATATGGGACAAATCAAGATACTAGCAAAGAAATTAAATCAAATAAATCATTTTGGTAAAAGTAGTTTGATTAAGAAGATAAGATTCGTATTCAAGATTGAGGTTACTTCATCAAGTGTTTTGAATAAGCTGTAGTGTTTCATTAACTTCAAAGATCGATCGAGATAGCTGGTTCGACATTTGCATGGAAATACTTCTTAAGAATGTCGACATTGTCTTCAGACAATCAAAGTTTACTACTTCAATATTCAAGAGATGGATATGTGATTGAGGGGGAGCTTAAAGAGTATGAAGATTCATGTGAAAAGTCAAGTGTTCAAGTCTTTTACAAAGAAATGCTCAATCAATATCATCGTGTTTCAAGATCTTTCGTCAGCAACATTATGTGATTGAAATCTACATTCAAGATCAAGTTCAAAGTTAAAGATTTCATACAAGCTATTAAAGAATCAAGTTGCAAAAGAAGGTCAAAGTTAGCTTTTGAGAATGCTGATTTTGAGTTCGAGAGTAGAGTTGATACCTTCAAGGATAAAGAAATCTATCCTGTCATATAGGGAGAGAAAATTATATCAGGAGAGATTTGCTACAAGGTCGTCCTCAACTTTCATAAAGAATTCTCAGCGTTTTCGAGCTTCAAAGAAAAAGAAAATGACAGACTACTTCAGAAGTGTTCAAGAATAAGGAAGAAGTCGTCATCAAAAAGATAATAAAGATAGTTCCCAAGTAGATCATTTAGGGGGAGAATGTTAGAAATAAAGAAATGTTCTACTTGTAAGCACTATTATAAAGTGCATGGACTAAATATGTTAAGTAAGGAAAGTTTAGTCAACAAGCTAACCAAGGGCTATAAATAGTAATTTATGCCATGGTTAGATGTAACAACTTCATTTTAATCAAAAGGCAAGTTAGGTATTTTCTCTCTCTAAACACACACACTAATTACACCTTAATCTTTACACACTAGTCATCAATCAAGATCTATTGTTTAATAATTCCGATAGTTAAGTCTATTGGAACTCGAAGCGAGGTCATAAGGATTTCATAAAAACTAGGTATCCACACTTGCTCGTTGAGTAAGCTATCATTGGAAGTACTAAGTAAAGTTGGACACATAGGGTTATTGGCAGACTTTAGTGCACCCTTAAATGTTCCGAGGTGGTTTGGTTAATGTTATATTTTAAATAAACTCGAAGTCGAGCCAATTCTTCAAAAACGTTAAGCTTTGTAACAACTCATAACTTAGTTCCAAGTCAGTTCTTGTTTGATGAGTTGCGAGGTTAGGTTATGAATGACGTTGTTACACAACTTAAGGTTTCTGATGAGTTTCCTCAAAGACGGGCGATGTTCATGTAGTTGGATGTTATTTTTGCTTAGAGTTGTTATGCTGCTATTTGTACCCTTGTGTGGGCAAGCGAAGTTGTAAGCAATGGGTTTCCGATCGTGAAAGTTAGATAAGATTCAAAGCGTGGCCCTAAGTTCACGTGGGAACGTGAGGACAATATAAAAGCTAAGTATTCCCGATTGTTTGTTGATGATGATGTTGAACCTACTAGTTAAATCTTAGGATGAGATTTCCTAAAAGAGGGGATACTGTGACAACTGTGCTTTGAGCAGGTTAGTCAATCGTTAGTATTGATTTGAGTTTCATTATGTGTTATAGTAATTATGTGGTTATGTGATTCTATGTGAGTTGGTTATCAATCTGTGAGTGTGATCGTCTCATTTTGATTGAATTTATGGTTAATGTGTGTATTTCATTTTGTTCACATTTTGTGACAATGAAAATGATGGTAAATTTTATGTGTGTACGTATTTATATGTATATGTATACGTATTTAGATAATAGGAATTCGCGAGAATAGAAAATTTAGTTTAGAAATTTAGTTAGTAGATTTTAATATTATTAAGTTAGAGAAATAAAGTATGAAATAAATTTATTTATTTTTAGGTATTTAAAACTAGTTTTATTTAGAAGGATGTTTAAATAAATAAAGGTTTTTATAAAAATAACAAAATAAAAGAGTTTTTGTGTAAATAATAATAAACAAATAAAATAATAAAAAAATAAAAAGGTGTTTGTTCGGCCGGTTAAAGAAGAAAAGAAAAAAAAGAGAAAACCAATTTTAGTATAAGTGGGATTCTAATTAGGTAATTATCTAAACTTCTTTCTTTTATCTATAAATACAAATCTCATATCCTTTATATTTTTTTTATATATCCGGTCGATCAAAGCAGAAAAAAAAAAGATTTTTTTTATTCAAGATTCAAGTGGTGGTTCGTGTTAATTAATCGAAGGTTTTAGGTATGTTCATAAACATTTTCTAAGTATTTTTAAGGACGTCAAACTTTTTGGTGTGCGTTCAGATCCGAATCTGAGTACTTTGTAAAGTTGAATTTTTATAAAATAGTTCCACTTAGTATTATTTTTTCTAAAAAATCACAGTAGCTCACAACTCATTGGGGAGCTACGGGATGTAAGTAGAACCATCAATTAGGTGTCTTA
>BQNB010069334.1:3104-33524 GCA_026074375.1 Tanacetum coccineum | reverse complement strand
TTACGTAAGCACAAACTAATCTATAATACTTCGTATCTTGACGATTAACAATATTCTTCTCTTGCACTTGGAGATCAAAGATTGGATCACTTGTAAAGAAATGTTTATACAAGTTATATAATGAAGGACTAGAAAATATGTAATTTGATTAAGAACAGAGAAAAAGTATGTGCAAAAAGGTGAAAAATAATGTGGGAATAGTCCAATGTTTATAAGCAAGGACTAGGAGCCATAAGCCTGGTGGTCCCCTTATCAATAAGGGGGTTGGCAAGCCTATAAGGAGGGCGGCCAAACTAAGACGCTCCCAATTTTGTCCTTTTCTGGTTTAGGTTTTTCTGTTTTTAGGAGCGAAAACCTAATTCTAAATATATATTTAAATAAAACATTTCTTTTAATTACAAAAATATTTTGTCTAATTTATTTTTGTAAAAAGGTTTTGTTACATTTTTAAAAATGTAAAGTTTATGACAAAAGTTATTGCATTGATCAGTTAACAAATTAATCATTTGTTTGTTCATACCTTAAGTGATTTACATCGAAATGGAAATTTACGACTAATAACTTGTTTACATTTACTTTTACGTAGAATGTTTTTACATTTTGTGATTATCAAAACGTAGAGAAGTCGAAAAATATAAATAACGTTTTTAGACATTATTTTTATTAATAATCTCTCTCTTTTGATGATTACAAAATATCAACTCATTATATGTAAAAATATATTTAAACAAGTTTTTAGTTTACTTTTCCCCCTTTGTAGAATTAAAAAGACGTCGTCGATGCAAAAATAATAATTCATCAGAATAAACGCCCCCTTGATGTGTGCTCCCCCTCGTTTGAGGGCACCAAGGAATCGAGCTATGGTGACTTGCTGCAAAAACGAGTGCAATATATATTACCAACTTCGAGCAATATCACGATAAAAATATATAAAAGTGGCTAAAAATAAATTAAGCCAAAATTCATATGCACTAATATATCAACCACAAAAAATTAAACCAACCATCACAATAATAACATAAAATTAGAAATTTATTCATAAGATAAAAAAAAAAAAAATCAAAAATAAAAGCATGATTTATACATAGGCTAAAAACAAAACCCCTCTACTATCATAATTGGTATTGAGACCATAGGATATTAGCTTGCAAGGGTATTGAGTTTAGTTAGCAAGTAACCTGCAATAACTTACATAATCTCACCAATTTTTTGGTCGGTTCGTATCGATCACTCGATAAATCTACCTTTTATTCATAACTAGACCTATAAATCAGAAACATAATAATTTTCTTTCGATCCGGAACCCCCTAACAAACGACGCTCCTGATCTATATTTCATCAATCCAATCATCCGATCATGATGTTAATAATAATCAACGTCTGATTATCCAATCATCCGATCTATATTTCATCAATCCGATCTATATTTCATCAATCATGAATCTTATTCTTGTTTGATCTCCAATCATCAGATAACGTCTGATTATCGAGTGTTGTATTTGATTTCGTTCTTGTACTCCTCATTTTTAGGTTCGACGTGATCTTAGGGTTTCCTGTTGATCACCATTCACCTTTAACGTGAGATATTGAGTATTGGATCTTTGACCTATATTCTAATCATTCTTTATCAGGTTTGACGAGATCATTAAGGATACGGTCGTGATTATAGTTAGGGTTTATTCGAGCCTCTTTTTTGATTTTGATCTTTCTTTTCATTATTGTATTTTCGGTTCATGAAGGATTATTTGGTTCTATGGGTAGCTATAGATCCAAGGAGGATGATGTCTCTAAGATCTCTACATCTATATTTGTCACAAATTTCCCTGATACTTTTTCTGCCAAAGACCTGTTTCACTCATGTAAAACGTATGGGCATGTCGTAGACGTTTTTATCCCAAATAAAAAGTCGAATACAGGTAAGCGGTTTGGATTCGTCCGATTCATTAATGTTTTTAATGAGGAAAGGTTGGTGAATAACTTATGTACGATTTTGGTAGACCGTTTGAAGTTCCATGCTAATATTGCTAGATACCATAGAACACATATGAATGCTAATAATACGCAGGTGAAGAATGATGCTAGGGTTCATCGAAGTAATACATATGTGTTTAAGAATACCAATGGGGATACTGAAGTGGGAAATTCATATGTCTAGGTGGTGAAAGGTAAGAACCAAGATGGGTCAGGGAGAGTGAAACTAAGCCAGCAATTATTTTGGATGACGAATGTTTGTATTCAAAGGATTTGTCTAATTCCTTGTTGGGTAGGGTGAAAGAATTTGGTTCATTATCTAATCTAAAGATTGTATTAATGAATGAAGGATTTGTTGATATTAAACTACAATATATGGGGGAATTGTGGGTATTGCTGGAATTTGTTTCAAGCAACTAAAAAAATGTTCTATGACAATGTGGGTGTCGGGTCGTGATTTTCTCAACTTATTCAAGCATCCACTGACTTTACTAATGAAGGAAGAATTGTTTGGGTGGAGATCGAAGGTGTCCCAATCAAACTGTGGTCGGGTAATACATTTAAACGCATTGCGTCTAAATGGGGAGAATTACTGGATATTGACGACCAGGATGATAGATGTTTTCATTCGAAAAGACTATGTGTTTACACGAAGATTGGAACGAATATTTTTGAGTCTTTTAAAATTATTTTTAGAGGTAAGGTGTTTTGGATTCGAGCCAATGAAGTTCCTGGATAGGCCCCGGATTTTGTGGAAGAGTCAGATGATGAAGACCAATCTGATGATGGTTTAAAGGACGGGAGTCCTAAAGTTAATGATTTGGATAGTTGTGGAGACGACAGTGATGTTCAAAGTCCGAAATAGGTTTTGAAGAGAGAGGCAGAAAGACCAAAAAAAAAAGAGGCGGAGGAATCTACGGGTAAGCAGGAGAATCACTCTGAGGATCCATTTAGCATTTACAAGCTACTTAAACAGAAGAAAGACTATGCTGGTAATGATGATAAATCAAATCAAAGTTTAAAGTACCCGCCTGGCTTTACACCAAACGAAGGTGCTGATGGGAGTAACATGAATATGGGAGATTCTAGAAATGATAATAGCGACAAGATACATGAGTATAATATGGCAGAGGGTAATTCTGTTCACAATGGCGAAGGTTCTAATAAGGGATCAAAGGAGGATATATCTGAGTTGTAGATGCTAGGGCACTTCAGAAGTCCGAGTCCCTCACCATCAGGCGGTTCTATTCTGAATCCTAATGGAGGTAGATATGGTGAAGAGTCGGGCAGCCAATAGTTATAGAATGGATGGTGTGAGTACCAACGATACAGAGATAATTGAGTCTCAAGGAGCGAAGGAGTTTTATCGATGAATTTTTTGTCGTTAAATATCCAAGGCCTTGCCTAGAAGGCTAGGAAAGACAGGGTAAAGGAGCTATGTGTCAAAAACAAAGTGAATTTTCTGGTGTTACAAGAGACAAAATGGAGAACATGGAGATTTTTAGCGTGAAGATGTGTTGGGGAAATTATGCTTTCGACTATATTTATAGTGATTCTGTTGGTAACTCGGGAGGTATTCTATGTGTTTGGGATCCCAGTTCCTATCGTAAAACAAGTGTAACAGTTTCGTATTCTTTTATTATGTTACGGGGGGTGTGGTTGAAAACAGGTAATGATATGCTTATTGTTGCGGTGTACGCTCCATATGATCTTAGGGATAAACAGATTTTGTGAGTGGCGTGTGGGTGGGGTTATATGGATTTCAGTCATAAGATATCTACTAATGGAAAGGTGAGGTGTGATTATGGGTTGGATTTAATGAGGTTCGTTTTAGGTCCGATAGGTTTGGCTCGGTGTTTAATGCTCAAGGCGCGAGTATGTTCAATTCGTTCATTGCTAATGCGGGTTTGGAGGAGGTTCCTCTGGGTGGCAGCTCGTTTACGTGGTGTCATAAATCGGCTACAAAGATGAGTAAACTCGTTAGGTTCTTTGTTTCTGATAATTTAATGATCTCATGTCCGTATATTACAGCGGTTACATTGGATCGATATCTTTCAGATCATAGACCTATTTTACTTCGTGAATCGCATTTCGATTATGGGCCGACGCCTTTTCTATATTTTCACTATTGGCGTAAAACCTAAAAATCTCAATAAGAGTAAAATGACCAAAATGCCCCTAATGAAAGAAAAATGCATAAAAGCTTAAATAAATTCATTTTAATGCTATAAATTATGAAAATGCAACAAGTAACAATTATAAAATTTTATGTAAAAATAAAATTACATTATGTTAGTACAAAGGAAAAATAAATACTTATTAAATATATTTATGTATGCAATTGTAATTACATTAATTAATAATAATGTATTATAAATTTAATAATTAAGTAAAATAAGTAAAGCTAATAGCAAAATAATTTGAATATCTATAAAATCAGATTTTCTATTTTTTAAAACATCAAAAATTTCGGCACTATTAGAATATAGGTCTCCTATATTTATATTATCAATTTTATTTTGCAAAACCCTAAAAACACTAAATTGGCACAAAGAAAAATCAAAAGAGGAAGGCATCCAAAATATTTCTCCAGCAGGGAACGATTATTTCTATGGTTTCTTTGGCGATCAAGGGAAGCTAGAAAAATTGCTGGTTCATTGGGTTAAGTGTGGTTTTGAATTATGGTACTCAATTGACTCGAAAATCCTTCATAAATTCATAAAATCATCAACAATTTGTCACAGGTAATTTTTATAACTCAATATCTCATGTTAATTCGTAGGCATGAGACAAATATATTATGCATGATCTAGGTGTCGATTATGTTAATCATGTTTCTAAACCTAATTTATAGCAAGAAATGAAATCGGACATGTTAAATAAATTATTAACCAACGATTCTATATTTTTCTCAGCTTGTATATACATTTATAAGTCAGATAAAAGCTAAATAATTTTTAAGAGAGGAACTCTAAATAATTATTTTGGGATTCATGGTTGCCGAATTATGAAATAAAGAGGAAAAAGGAAGAAAAAAATTGAAAAAACGCTAATTAGGGTTAGGGTTTTTATATTTTCCCAGGTCCAATACATGCTAATGAATGTATAAAAATTATGTAATTATTGGGGGAAATTTTAATTAGGGTTTTGTGCACTTATTTGTTACCCGATTTGAGTTTTAAAAGTATAAGGGGGTGTTTTGTAATTTCTGAAACTTTGGGGCAGATATGGCATTTAATATAATGTAGTAATATCTGAGAAAAATAAGTGGAAGGGAATAAATTCATTTGAAAATATTATGTTTAAACATGATTAAAATTATAATATAATATATATATAATTCGAATTGTAATTAAAACTGAGGGACTAAAAGTGTAAATTATGAAAAGTACAAGGTATGATCAGTATTAAGTATGAAAATACCATATTTGATATTATAAGGGCTTGTTTTGCAAAAATGGATAATTAAAGATCATGTTTAATTAAATTAATAACTAAAAGGACTAATTACGTAAATTATGTAAGATCAAGGATTTGGATTGTAAATACAGAAATAGAAACCTGCTATTTATAGAAACCTGCTAATTATAGAAACATGCTAATTATGGAAACTTACTATTTATAGAAACCTGCTATTTATAGAAACCTGCTATTTATAGAAACCTGCTATATATAGAAATCTGCTATTTTTAGAAAGTCTATTTTTGGAAAGTTTAATTATGGAAACTTATTAAATCAGGAAGTTATCATTTATGGAAAGTTAATTAATGTGAATAGTCCTATTTTTTTGGAAACTACAATAGTATTAAAGCTCTAATTTTGGAAGTACCCAATAACAAGATACTAATATGAAACATACTAATCATGGAATATGTTAATCATGGAACGTACTAATCAAGGAATCATGCTAATTATAGAAAATTACTAAAAATACGAAAGTTTCTAAAAATAGAAAGTTACCAAAATAAAAAGTTACAAAAATGGAAAGAAACCTTAATCATGAACAAGTAACTATATATGTACCTTTAACATGAAGGTCGAATAAGCATGTAGTAGCTCCATCTTTTTATCCAGCTCTTTCCCGTTACTGCTGGACA
Organism: Tanacetum coccineum; assembly: GCA_026074375.1. Taxonomy (NCBI): domain Eukaryota; kingdom Viridiplantae; phylum Streptophyta; class Magnoliopsida; order Asterales; family Asteraceae; genus Tanacetum; species Tanacetum coccineum. The sequence continues at coordinate 27,456 of BQNB010069334.1, read as the reverse complement.
TAAGGTTACTGATATTCCGTCTTTCAGTAAGGACATTCTTTCTTTCATGATTCATCCCCAGAACTGCTATGCTTCCCCATTTGTAGTCTTTGTTTCCATGATCCTTAAATGATTGATTTCAGACTTATTCTATTGCCCGATGCTATATATACGCATGACCAAATAGATTTACATGACCTTACCACCTAGTCAGAGGTACATGACCGTGAACATGAGGCACCTGTGTCACGACTCTTTCGCGTTTGAGAAAGTGTTTTCACGCGGCCGTCCCTTTTGCATGTACCAGATTTATATATCATGTTTGGCCATTATTATTCAGGGGCGTAATGGGTCACCTAGTTTACATGTTAACCACAGTTCATGGGGATGTGGTTTGGTCTTGCCTACATCCCATCACATTGTAGCTGATCCCTCCACCCATATTATTATAAGAAGGGTCCCCTCCTCTATTACATGTTAGAGGCAGCCCCTCTATTATATGCATGTATTCACGACATTATTATTATGGACATGAAGATTAAATGACTCATGGGCATTCCCTTATTATTAAGTTTAAACTATCCAAGAATATCTCATACAACTTCGCCTTCTACGTTACCATTATACCATGTTTTAATTCCATTCATAATGACGCATTCTCCAAGATTTCCTCATGACACTTATGACCTTTTCGCTGCTTATACTATTATCCAGGATTCATACTTATTGCTACATTGTTATTTATACCGTTCACTGCAGCGTTTATGCACAACCGTAAGTTCTTTCTCTTTCTTATACGCAGTATCTAAGGGAGATTGTGCATGAGAGAGTTTTGTGCTTAGGAAGTGACCATTTAGCTTCCTTTCGTTTATATCGCAGACATTTTGGAATGTGCTATACTAACGTGGACACATTGTTTCGTCCTTGTAGACTTCTTTTACGTTATCATGTTTTGATCTAATAATTGGGAGCCGATGTTTGAATCCGGCTTCCACCGTTGTCCTATGTTATCATTTATGACTTTATGCCTTTATTATGCTTTGATATGACACCATGATTATGACGTTTCGGCCTCCTTTCCGGAGTGGGTCGTTACAATTGGACTGAAATGGAAGGCTTTAATAAAATCGTAGAAGATACATGGATTGAGGCTCCCAGTGACGGTTCTAATGCAATGATTAATATGATGAAGAAGCTGAAATATCTTAAAATGAGGATTAGGGAGTGGAATAAAAGGAATATGAATAATCTGAAAAATGTAGCACTAAACACAAATGAAGATTTTAGATGCTTTGGAGGCGAGGATTGACAAAGGCGAAGGTACTGATGAGATAGTTAACAAAAGAATGGAGGTGGTGAAAAATCTTCAATCTATTGATAAGTTACAGTCGTTGGAAATGGCTCAAAAAGCAAAGGTTAAGTGGTCCATTGAAGGTGACGAAAATTCTAGTTTCTTTCATGGTGTGTTGAATAAAAAACGGAGTCAACTTATTATTAGGGGCATTATGGTGGATGAGGTGTGGACTGAAAGGCCGACATGGGAAACGGAATATTTTCAACATTTTAGTAGAAGAATTTGACCTAAGCCTGCTGTTCCATCGAGCTCAATATCGATATGACGTACCCGAAAACATATCTGGTGATTACAGCAATAAGAAATTGGGCGAGATGTGTCTAAAGAGGAAATAAAAAAAGCGTATGGGGAATATAGGGACTGATAAAATCTCCGTCCGGACAGTTTATCTTTGGTATAATCGAGACATTTTTCTGGAAGCTTATTGAACATGATGTGTTTGAAGCTGTTCAACAATTCTTTACAAATGGGGAAATTCCTAAAGGTTGTAATTCATCGTTTATTGCTTTGATCCCGAAAATTCTGGATGCTAATTTGGTAAAAGATTTTAGAACAATACTCTTATTGGAAGTATGTATAATATCATTGCAAAAATTCTGGCGAACCGTCTTTATTGGTTTCTTGGGTGATATTGTTGACCGAGGTGGCAATCGCTTTTATTGCGGATTGACAAATTTTAGATGGCCCGTTTATCCTTAACGAAGTGCTTCAATGGTGCAAATTGAAAAAGAAACAATCGCTAATTTTTAAGGTAGACTTTGAGAAAGCTTATGATTCGGTTCGTTGGGATTTTTTAGATGACGTTTTGAAAAAGTTTGGTTTCGGGGATAAGTGGTGTAATTGGATCCAAAGTTGTCTCAGATCTTCGAGAGGGTCGATTATTATTAATGATAGTCCTACGAGGAATTTCAATTCTTCCCTACAAAAAATGGGTCTTAAGCAAGGTTATCCTTATCATCCGTTATTTGTTCTATTATTAGGGCCGAGCTTGGCACTTATCGTTTCAACCGTGTAGTGGATGCCGGTTTGTTAAAGTCCTAAGATTAAGTTCCTCGCAGATATTTCTCAAGTTCTACGCGATGATACGATCATTATTACAATGGGTGCTGGGATATTAATACCTTAGTAAGTATGTTGGAATGTTTTTATAGCGCTTCAGGGCTGCGAATTAACATGAGTAAAAGTAAGTTAATGGGGGTTTTGGTGGAGAGTGATAAGGTTAAGTGTGCAGCAACAAAACTTGGTTGCCTCATTCTTAAAAGTCCTTTTTCTTATCTAGGAACGATTGTGGGAGGATTTATGTCTCAGGTTAGTATGTGGAACGGGGTCGTAGAAAAGGTGAAGAATCGTTTATCTAAATGGAAAATGAAAGCCCTTTCGGTTGGAGGTAGATTGACCCTTCTTAAATCGGTCTTAGGATTGATGCCTATATTTCACATGTCCATCTTTAGAGCTCCCTTGAGCGTGCTGCGTGTGCTAGAGTCTATCCGGAGTTATTTTTTAATGGACATGAGCTTAAGAGTAAAAAATCTACATGGGTTAAATGGAATAATGTGTTGGCTTCTAAAGAGAAAGGGGGTCTTGGCGTTTCAAGTCTATATGCTTTGAATAGAGGTTTAATGTGTAAATGGTGTGGAGGTTTTATAACCATAACACGTGTCTATGGGCGAGGGTCATTAAGGCGATTCATGGGGATGACGGGAGCGTGGGGAAGCATGTGAAAGCTGGAACTCAGTCTTGTTGGATGACCATAGTGAATGAAATTACTGTGTTGAAAAAACATGGTATTGATATTTTTGATTTTCTGCGTATTAAGCTAGGTAATGGAGATAAGGTTGCTTTCTGGGAGGATAAGTGGATCGGAGATCATGTGCTTAAAGAGCTTTACCCGCGTATATACGCTCTTGAAACTTGTAAATTGGTGACTGTTGGTTCGAAGTTGGCACATGCTAGCTTGGATTCTTCGTTTCGTCGTAAACCAGGGGGTGGGGCTGAACAGGTTCAATATGAAGCTTTATCAAGTCGAGTTTATGATGTTACATTGGCGCCGATGTCTGACAGATGGACGTGGTCTTTTGAAGCCCGTGAGTTCTATGTTGCTTCTATAAGGAAGGTGTGATTGATGATAAAAAGACTTCCGGTGGTAAACCAAGACGAGGTTGGATAAAATCTGTTCCTATTAGGTGAATGTGCATGCTTGGGAAAGTTAAGGATGTGTATCCGCTCGACAAGGTTTTATATTTCTCGTCGCGGAGTTGACATCTGAATCTATTATGTGTCCAGATTTGTGAGAATGGTGCGATGTTTTGTCGATCATTTGTTCTTTTCATGCAGCTTGGTTCGACAGATTGTGCGTAAAATTACTCACTGGTGGGATGTTTCCTTCGTTGAGTGCTCGACATATGAAGATTGGAAGAATTGGCTGTTGAATCTGCGTCTCCCGGCCAAGCATAAGCAGATTCTTGAAGGTGTGTTTTACGTAATGTGGTGGCTTTTATGGTTGTATCGTAACAATGTCATTTTGTAGAGTCGAGGTTCCATCGAAGGCGTTGGTTATTTGAAGATGTAGTTCTATACATAAAGCATGATTATACATCGTGAAGAAAAAATAAAACTGCTACTATCCTAATTGGTCGAGAGCCCATAAGATTTGCTTGCAAAAGGGTTGATGAAATTTTATATGAAATGAGTAAACTAAATATACAATATGTTTAGTTTGCGGTTGGGGAGGTTGGTGTAGAAGGATTTGCTGGTGGAGAATTTGGTGCGGAAGGTTGCGGGAGCAAGTGCTCAATAGAGGAGAACATAAAGTATAGTTCATCCCTTAAACAAAAAAAAGAGGTTTCATTTATGGAGACAACATAGACAAGTTACTCTATGGGCATCAAGAAGATTGAATGGGATTAGGTCAGCTACAATGGGTGGTGATGGAAGTGATTGGTAAAAGTGTAAAAGTAATGTTCATGGGTTAATGCTCATGTAATGGCGAGGGATAAGAGACTCTTAGAGGCGGGGAGTTGTTGGAGCATAGGTAGAGATTAGTTGATAGAGATAAGGAGTAAAATAGTGATGAGTTAATCTTGGAAGCAATTGAGGAGGAAGATGAAGTACCTCTAGTGGATGGTGTTTTGATGGGTAGATTTGGTGCATGTAGTGATAAAGGTTTGTGTTTGGGTGATGGAGTCTTAACATCATCTTGGGTAAGGTCTATAAAAAGTTGTCTTAGTGGTTTGATTGTGATTGATGGTTTCTTAGTAACTCTTGAAATGGAGATTTGAGAAGATGCCATGGATTAGGTTAAGGTTAAAGATGAATGAGGAACATGATGATTTAAAAATGAAAATGGGAGGCATTTTAACTAGAGTGGATTGTGTATATTTGGTATGGGTTAGTGGTAAAATGGCCAAATATAAGGAATGTTCAGAAATTCTGGTAATTATAGCCGAGACTAAACTAAAGGTGGTCAAAAGAAAAAGAGAAAACATGGAATTTTCTGGACTTAGGTTTTGGTCCCTTATCTTGGGTGTCGGTCCCAAATCGATAAGGGACCGCCCTTAGGAGATATGGGACCGCGACCCGGTGTTTGTTCAGGTTTGCCCAGATTTTTGTTGAAGGCTATTTTCTGTAGGATATGTAGTGATTTAGATGGCTATTTTTTAGCAAATCCTAACATTAAGGCTCACAATAATTAACACTAGCTAGCTAAAATATAAAACTATATTCTAAGCATGAATGTGATTATAGAAAATGATATATTGCAAACAAAATTAATCTAGCATACATGCATGTCAATTTATTATCAACTTCTAATAAGCATGCAAAAATATGCTATACAAAATTAAACGAGCACTAATAATATTAATTAAACGAGCGAGAAAATTTACGCAAATTCTAATAGTTTATGTAACACCCCTAAATTTCGACAGGCAGCGGAATACAACATGGGGTGCTACTTCATAATCCAAAAGCACAAGTCACGGAAAATGACTTCAAAAGAGATGCTTTAAAATAAATTGTCACATTCGATATATTAAAAACATCAGAGTTAATAAACAGGTCCCAAACGTTTTATAGCCAACCCACAATAGTTTAAATATGACTCAAAAATTAGGTAAAGTTTTCATCGAATGTGAATAATAACCAAAGTCTTGAAAGTTTGATATCCGCGCATCACTCCCATCTAAGCAAGTAAGCAAGCATAAGCACCTGAGATAAAACATGCTAAAAAGTCAATAATAATTTTGAGTGAATCCATAGAGTTTGTAAGAATAAAAGTAGAACACAAGTATAGTTCATCGAGAGACATTGTAACACATACAATGTGTAAATTCTGTTTTATTGCATCGAGCTCATGAAACCGAACATTGACAAAAAAACATTTTCCTGTATGTATATATATTTACCCTAGCACTAGGTATTGTTGCCTCATACCTACATGTCTCAATACAAATCGTCCGTTAAATGGGTGCTCCAACCATTGATTCATACCCCTGGACGGGGTTGTCAAACCCAATAGATCTATTAATTGTACTAGCGTTTACCTCACGGGTAATAAACGGTTCATGAAACTAGGACTTTGACATTAGCTACTGATGCGGTCATCGTAGGACTTCTACACGAAGTTTTACAACTCCCTAGGCAGAGTAGTAGTATAGGCAAGACTCGGGGGTTGTTATCATTCTCTAGGGGAATAGGTTGGGAAGGATTGATCACGGTCTAACAAAATTCTAGAGGTTGATAGAAGATTATTTTTGTGTGTTTAATTTACAAAAGCAGGTAAATCTATGGTTTGAGAGGTTGGTTTGTTTAACTAATTACTAAACTAATTAATATCTAAACTACTGGTGATAACTTTATGATAATGAAATGTATTTAATTAATCATGCATTACTTATCAGATTGCTTCTCCTAATCATGTTGCCTTGTCATACTTGTGATGATCTACGTAAGTATTTTCCTAGGTCATGAACGGATTACCCGAACCCGCCATCTATTTAATATTTCGTTAAGACAACGCACAAGTAAGGTAGTATGAAGACAATTACAAGGCCCCTAAGATTATATTAAATGCATATGAAATATCTTAAGAGGGATCAACCATATAAGGGGGTAAGGTAGTATGAAGACTGAACCTATGCATCCATTCTATCACATTGCGTTTCCCTAGACCATGTCTACAACGATACAACAAAAGGTTGGTTTTTCAAACCAAACGCGTACATTCCATAACAAAAGCAACATAATAGATCTAATAATTTCGACTTTCCATGCAATCATAACTAAATACAAAGGAGGGTTTAGCCTCATCATGTTATAATGAAAGCAAGAAGATAAATTAATCACACAACACATGAGCCATATTGAATGATGAATGATAAATAACCTTACTTGAATTAAAACATAGATCCAAGGTAGTACAATAGGGTTTTTAGGCCCTAAAAACGACCTATGAAGCTGCTACAAAGGCTAGGGCTCGTCTCCCTAAAGTTATATAAAGTTACACACTAAAAACCCTAAAATCGGTTTTGTATATATAGAGATATCGCTGCGACGACGTCGCTTTATACTCCTAACATCGTCGCCACGTAGATGGTTCTAGATCCACTTTAAGTCGGCCACGTCCTAACGTCGTTGCTAAATCTTTGACGCCGTCACCATGAATGTCATGACGCCATCACTTTATGGTTGCGACGCCGTCTCCAGGCTCTAAGTGAATAATTCTTCATGGTTCTTGGTGTAGAGTCGTAGTCTTGTCTGTTTCTTCTCCAAATGAGCCTATGTAACGTGTATTTCCTCCAAATGCCATCTAAGTGCTAAAAGCCTGAAAACAAACGATTAAGCACATAATCTGGTCATATTTGCATATAGGGGTTAAATGACCCTGAAATAGTGTATAAAATAACACCTCATTAAATACCCCTACACTTAGGATTTGCTTGTCCTTAAGCAAATGAGGATTTTCTACCTAGACAATAACAATATAAGGGTCATTTAACCTACTCTTTAAAAGTATTTTATAACACAAGCTTCTAGACCTCATAATTAAAAGCACAGAAAGTTATCTAGCACTTCACATAAGTGTTTGGGATTCTCTCTTTCTCTTGGGTGTATAATAAATTATAACATAATAGGGAAACGGAAAATCAACACTCATTACCTGTCATAGCATATAAATTACCATAGGTTTGGTAAAGGATCAAACATCCACCGCTAGGCGCAAGTATTATGCATTACTGTCAAAGAGGTCTTTTAAAGGGTAGTGGGGTGTAGGTGTAAGATAACATTAATGGAAACAAAAACGGATGTGATACATTTGGGTGGCTGGGGTGAATCTGGACGTGGAAGAGTTAACTAATTATTTATAAGAATACACGTTGGTTTGGTTGCTTAGCCAAAGTCTCGGACAAAATATACTAACTCTACACCAATCTTTTTCTTTTTCTTTTCTTGACTCTAATATATACATAACATAAGCAAATGGCAGTCTGTACATTTTTTTCACATTTTTATACTTTTTTTCTATTCTTTTCTTTTCTTTTTCTCATTTTTTTCGTACACTTTTGCCCTGCCATTGCTTAAACATATAATACATGATGCGTATTTTCTTTTAAATTACGACATTTTTATCAATTTTAAATTTATATAAACTCAATCTACCTAAAGGACGCACTAACGGCAGAGAACCCGATCGTAAGAGGAGTAACGATGGTAAATCTAGTCGTCCACAGAGCTAAGTTGTAATTAGTTTTAATTTGAAGTGTCACGTTTTGAAAATAGTTTTTGATTTGATTTAAAGTGAAATTAAAAGAACAATAAAAATAAATAACTGAAAATAAAAGGATAGGAGATATCAAGAGAGAAAACGAGCTAACCTAGTTACTTCATTACTATTGTTATGAAAACATTTTCCAGTGCAATGTTAAACTATGGTTTCATTACTGGTTTCTAAAGTCGCTAGACTTGAATGTGCATATACAGTCTATCCTATACTCTCTGTGATTCTGAATCAGTCCCGAATCATCTGGGAGGTAGGTTATCCAGGTTGCAGTAATTAATCCTAACTACTCCCAAAACATATCTAATAACCTATTAAGATTATTAACCCCATCTAAAAGAGTTCCTATACTTTTTAAGTATTAAGTGATAAGTGCGGTGACCGGTCAGTTCCTACACCAGGTAAGGAGTTAGTGATCCTCCCTAGTACCCATTGGATCCTATCATGACAAGATAATCTATTAATAGGGCAAGCTAGGTCCAAACCACCCGTACTACCAAAACCCAGGGTTACACGATAGTCAAGGAATATCTAATGGAATCACAGTTTAACAGGAAACAATCATAACAAAAGTAATTACATAACTAGGCCAGCACTTTAAGTGCTTAGCCGCTCATGGTAACAAAAACACAGTAAGAGATAGAAGAAATCATATATTGAAAACTCATAATTCTTACAGTATTCGTATTTTGAACGATTAAATACAAAAATTAAGTAAAGTGTGATCTCCCTTGGACTCCAAGTGGATTTCTTCGATGGATGGAAGCCTTTGTCACCTCTCCAATTGCTGTAAGGAATGAATGTCGGAATAGCTTAGAATGATGCCTCTATTTAAAGATATCGAATGTACGATGCGTAACCAATAAAGTGTAATGTCCGTAACCATCTACATGACATTTCATAATTAAGCAGACTGTATACGCGTAACCAGATATTGTTTTACGCCGTAACCTTCATATACTTTCCATAGGTACGTGATCTTCATTCCATATTTGTAGATCTTCATGGTTACGACGTAACTGGATAAGGTGTTACGTCGTAACGATAACTTTGACCAGATTTCCTTCAAAATATAGGGTTACGGTGTAACTAGATATGGTGTTACGCCGTAAAGTCTTCCTTGATCTTCATACTTTCTTAATTATGTTACGGCTTACCATTTTTTGGTGTACGCCGTAACATACTTCAAATAACAGCTTAAGTCCTTTTTTCCCTTTTTCTTGTCACTTTCCTGCATTTTACCTGAAACTACAAAACAATAGAAAATATCTCATTTTCGAATGTTAGTGAAACATTTGTAGGTATTTTAGGGGGTATTTTGCCACCAAAAAGTATTAAATATGTGATGTTATCAAATATCCCCCCATTTGAATTCTGCTTGCCCTCAAGTAGAACCTGTTAAAACATTTCATAAAAATTCACGAGATATCTTCAAGAAAAGACTTTGATAAAACTCTTATGCCAGAAAACAACAAAGCCGAACACCTCCCATGAAAAGGGATTAAAAAGTCACCACTCTCCACTAGTCATAAGTGTTTTATTTCGGTGTGAGTTGCTTAATTGCACAGTCATAACATTATTCTATCATAAGCCTTGGAAAGGTCCCAAATATGCACCCTGGTATTATGTTTTACAGGTGATTAAGGTTTAGATAGACATGGGATACACATTTAATGGTTGTTAATAAAAACACAAAACAAATAGTCTAAAATAATCTATGGTTGTCGTAACTAGCTACTGTCCATCCATGGGTCCAAGAGTCAAAGTCTAAAATTTTTATCTTCAATAATGGGCTACTAGCTCCATTCCTTCCATGATTATTGTGTAATAATGGGCTACTAGCTCCATTTTAAAGATATGTTTTGGTGCAATTATGGGCTACTAGCTCCATTTTTTTTATTTTTTATTTTGCACCATCTTTACAACAGTTTTAGCTACATGGGGTGGCCTATTAGTTGCACCCTCTATTTCTCAGAAAATATGCAAATGTCCTACAAGGGGTTTATATCTTTTAATTATTTCCCCCTAGCAACAATTTGATATTATACCGTACATCCCCCCACTTGAGAGAAACAATTACGATAGTGTTGGTACAGGGGGGGTCTTGAAGATTCAAAACTGTTGGTCTTCCATGAAAAGTATATAATTCTCGTTCCATTCCCCGAACCATAGACTAATAGCCAGAGATTTCTAACACAAGAAATAAAGACCCTAGAGGGTAGGCTAAGGGAAATTGGTGTAACAAACATGTAGAGTAGTTGAAAACATGGATTGGCTTTCACATGGGTGAATCTCGGGGTATCTGCAACAAATAATGAGATGCAACATAACGGGTTTAATCATTAGGGAGGTCGAAAAGTCATGTAACAATTCGATAAACCCGTACACATCTAGGCATATTTGGGTGATTTTCAAGTGTTGACCTTCTTGAAACTATCTATATCTGCTAAAATATTAGGTCTCGAAATGTACAAGGCCAAGTTCTAAAGTCTACAATACTATCAGCACACTCAATACTTTGGTGGATTTTTGAGTAATATGATGGAAATGAAATATTAGGCATAATCTCACCAAATAGTAATTAAGGGTAATGTGCATTCGGCATAGATTAATTCTAGTTATTTAAGAAAAAATTGTCAAAAATTTTAAAATTGGCATAATTTTTAAAGAAAACTAGAAAATCAAAGGCAAAACATACGTCAAGTATTAATTCTACTCCCATCCCCCCACTTGATTTGTACAATGTCCCTATTGTACATTAAGGAAATGAAAATAATAAGAAAAGAGTATAATTAAGACAAGGAACTCCCTGAGCATTGCTTTGAAATTTGAAATTTAGCAGAAATCTTTACTTCCGTCTTCCCGCAAGCTCTTTATCCCATGTGATCACAGAAACAAACCAAAGCATAAAACCATTCTACAAGAATTATGAAGTGTACAGGAAATATACAACCAACTCACTTCAGAATCACGGTTACATTTAGCATATGCAACAAGCCTTTTAAACCACTTGGTGGCCGAAGTGGACGAATTTAGTCTCGTGAGGGCTTCCAAATAACATACCCACAAAGTCCATTTATGTATACAAGGTTTAGACATGTTTAAAACTTAAAATTTTAAGATTTCAAAAGGAGGTTACGACGTAACCATAGTGGTTACGTCGTAATCAAATGGTAAAAAAATTTAAGTTTTAAGGTGTTACGGTGTAACCTTGAAATGGGTTACGTCGTAACTGTAGTGGTTATTGCATAACTGTAGTGGTTACGCCCTAACTGCTGCAAATTCAGCAAGGTTACCAAATGAATATGAGTCAAGCCGGTCTCGAGAATTGCCTCTTAGCTTCTGTATTCTGCAAACAAATTAAGAAACATGCAAACCAACTAATGTAAAAAGAAATTTTATTAAATAAAAGACGGGTTGTCTCCCGACAAGCACTTTTGTTTATTAACGAGTCTTTAAGTTAGACTCATCACAATTCTACGTTACATCGTCTACATAACTTTCATAAACCTCATCCATGATATCGCTCCTTATAGTAGCGATATTATTCATCGTCTAAGGTATTTCCTCAATATTTAAAACTTCAACTTTTGCGTAAACCTCTCCTGGTCCTAGACTATATCGGGTGATTTTCACTTGTTCAATTATGAGTGGAAGTGGTGCTATGTATGGCATTCCAAGAAGCCTACATCGTCTTTTGTTATATTTCTCTTCATCTAAATTAATAAACCCATCATATGATATTGGTTTGAGATAATCAATTATCCCTTCAATGTCGTCTTCATCATCAGACGTCCCTTTGAACCATTCATCATGTAAGTTATTAATTACTCTCTCTTGTATTTCATTATTTCTACCTTCCCCGCACTGGTCGGGGTCATAAAAGTCATTGCTGTCATCGTAATCAACTCCAAATCGCTTCCTCCAGTGTTTAGTAAGGATTTTATTTTTCATCGTTTCATCAATTTCCCCATATTTAATTTTTAACCAATCATTTAAACATAGATCATTCCATTTTATACTTACGCGGTCATTATCGTTCTCACTTTCCTAATAACATCAAATTTCATTATTTCGTAAGCTTCCTCCGTCACACTCTTCGTTTGATGGGTTGCATGATGCCCATACCTCTCGAATCCCATTATTTTGTTAATAAATCGGGGCGCACCAGTGTGATTTTTTTTATAAAAATGGTTTTAGTTTTTTCTCCAATAACATCTTGAGTGTTTAAGCAACACTTATGAGCTATTTCATCATATGTTTCCTGAGTTACTATCTCATAGGTGAACAAATCAGTGTCTACTGCAAGGATGTGGCATGATTCACATGTATTGGTATTGTATGTGAATAAATCAGATTCTATATTTATTAATTCATCTTCTTTTGTTATGATATTGCTTTGGATCATTAGAACGGATTCACTTTTTATGTCATGTAAATCGTTTCTCAGTTTAAAAATAACTTTTTTGTTTCCAACTTCTAAAGAAATAGATCTCTTACAGACATCAATTTTAGCGTGGGCAGTTGTGAGCAAGGGTCTTCCTAAAATGATAGGCATCCTAAAATCCTCAAGGACATCAAGTATAATAAAATGAATGGGTAAAATAAATTTATCGATTTTGATTAGAAGGTTCCTAATAATCCCCTTAAAAATGCATTTAGAATTATCAGTAAGCTCTATGTTCATTTTGATTGTTTCAAGCTTCCCTATACCTAGATGTTTGTATATAGAAAAAGGCATGATGCTAATGCTTGCTCCTAAGTCTGCTAAAGTGTTGTTAAAGTCTAACCTTCCAATGGAGCAGGGTAGGATAAAACTTCTAGGATCTTTCTCTTTCGGTGGTAGTTGATTAAGGAGAAGGGCTGAGCATCTGTAATTTATTCTAATGTCTTCATTTTGCATGGTTAATGGCTTGTTTGCTACTAGGTCCTTCATAAATTTAGGATACTCGTCGGATTGCCTAATTTCCTTGAGGAAAGGTCGATTTGACTTAATTTTCTTTAGGCTTCCATTTTTATGATCAAATCTTCTTCGGCATTTTGTTCAAGTCTCTTTGTGGCAAAGGAATTGAGGGAATGTATGGTTCTACATAGTGGGTAGTTATTTGTTTTGGGGAGGTTTGCTTTAAATCTTCTTCAGGGATTGATGTAACATTATTAAGTTCATCATCATCTGAAAATCCGAAGTTAGCCAAAAAGTACTCGATTTCTTCAAGAGAGTAGTAGAATGGGGTATATAGAGGTGCTCCATCATTAGTGAAGATTGCTTTGCAATCCTTATTGTTATCTATCTTAGTTACTGCTTCCTTGGCCATGGTTGTCACCCTGGACTTGAGACCTTGGATGATTTCATTATGGTGATTTTGGTTTTTCTAAGTTGTGGCAAAAAGTTTTCAGCCATTTGTCTTGTTTTTTTAGTCTCAGAGAGGCTTCCTTGATGTATTTCTTAACTGTTTTAGTCAAGGTTTGTCTTCCTCCATTATTCTCGTTAAAAGGCTTTGTTCGTCCAAATTCCCCATATCTGACCACTTCTACTTGTTTAACTTCCTCGTTGAGAGGACAATCCTTATCGAGGTGAGGTCCTTCGCAAATTTGGCATCCAACCTGGATTGCCTGAATACTTTCTTTTAGCTTTTTCATGTCTCATCCCAGGTTGTCCAACTTGTTTACTAAAGCAGCTAGTCCATCCTTGCTACTACTGCTTCTGATATTCCTGCTTGTTGAGCTATCATGCCATTTCTGAGAGTGGTCACCCATGGTTTGAATTGCTGTGAGAGCTTTGGCTGGTCTCATCATGGGGATAAGTCCTTGTAAATTAAGCAATTGATGGTTCATAGTGCTCAAACCCTTATAGAAAATGTTTACCTTTTGATGACTATTGATGTCATGAGTAAGCACTTGTATACCTGAGTCATAGAACTGCATCCAGGCCTGGTATAATGATTCATCTCCTTCTTGTTTGAAGTTGTGAATATCTTTAAGCTGCTTTGCGGTCATGGAAGGTGGGCAGTACCTTTAGATAAAGGCCTTCTTGAGAAGATCCCAGGTATTGATAGTTCCTGGGGCTATTCTGTCCACCTATCTGTTTGCGGCTCTAGTAAGAGTGAAGGGAAAAACTCAGAGCATGACTGCGTCTTTAGTGACTCCAGGAATATTAAATAAGCCAACAATGCTGATGACCCGATCAATGTGATCATGAGCATCCTTGTCTTTGTTCCCGGAGAAAGTGTCTTCCTTCAGTTTGCACATGAACTGACTCTTGATTTTGAAATTAACATTGCCTCTGATTTTAGGTTTAACCATGCCTAGTGCCTGGTTTTCTCGTGACAATGCTAGGTATTGCTCCATAGTGAGAGTATTGACGTCTACTCCAGCCATAGTTCCTACAGATATAAAGTTTGAAAAAAGAAGAGAAAATATTCAAATTAATTCTAATTTTTAGCTCCCCGACAACGGCGCTAAAAACTTGATGCGTATTTTCTTTTAAAATATATTTTTATCAAGTTTTAAATTTATAAAACTCGATCTACCTAACGACGCACTAATGGGAAGAGAACCCGATCATGGGTAGTATAGAATGGTAAATCCGAGGTCGTCCCAAGAGCTAAGTTGTAATTAGATTTAATTTGAAGTGTCACATTTTAAAAATGGTTTTTGAGGAGATTTAAATTGAAATTAAAAGAACAATAAAAATAAATAACTAAAAATAAAAGGATAGGAGATATCAAAAGAGAAAACGTGCTAACCTAGTTATTTAATTACTATTGTTATGAAAACATTTTCCTGTGCAATGTTAAACTATGGTTTCATTACTGGTTTCTAAGGTCGATTGACTTGAATGTGCATATACAGTCTATCCTATACTCCTTGCGATTCCAAAGTAGTCCCGAATCATCTGGGAGGTATGTTATCCAGGTTGCAGTGATTAATCCCAACTATTCCTAAAACATATCTAATAACCTATTAAGATTATTAACCCCCTCTAAAAGAGTTCCTGTGCTTTTTAAGTATTGAGTGATAAGTGCGGTGACCGGTTAGTTCCTACACCAGGTAAGGAGTTAGTGATCCTCCCTAGTACCCATTGGATCCCATCATGACAAGATAATCTATTAATGGGGCAAGCTAGGTCCAAACCACCCGTACTACCAAAACCCAGGGTTACACGATAGTCAAGGAATATCTAACGAAACCATAATTTAATAGGAAACAATCATAACAAAAGTAATTACATAACTAGGCCAGCACTTTAAGTGCTTAGCCGCTTCTTGGTTAACAAAACACAAGTAAGAGATAGAAGAAATCATATATTGAAAACTCATAAATCTTACAATATTCGTATTTTGAACGATTAAATACAAAAGGTAAGTAAAGTGTGATCTCTCTTGGACTCCAGGTGGAATTCTTTGAAGGATGGAAGCCATTTGTCGCCTTTCCAATTGGCTATGGAGGAAGTGATGTCGGAATAGCATTGAATGAGCCTCTATTTATAGATATCGAACTGTTTACGGCGTTACCATTAAATGTGTTACGCCATAACGCATCTTACATTTCATTCCATAATTAAGACATTGTTACTGCATAACCAAATATGTGTTACGCCGTAAGCTTCATATAACTTCCATATGTTCGTGATCTTATTTCCATATTTGTATCTTCATGTTCGGCGTAACTGGATAAGGTGTTACCCGTAACGATAACTTTGACAAGATTCCTTCCAAATAAAGGGTTACGGCGTAACTAAATATGGTGTTACGCCGTAAAGTCTTCCTTGATCTTCATACTTGCTTAATATATGTTACGGCGTAACCATTTTTGGTGTTACGCCGTAACATTCTTTAGAATTTACACTTTAAGTCCCTTTCCCTTGTTTCTTGTCACTTTCCTACATTTCACCTGAAAACTACAAAACAATAGAAAATATCTCATTTTCAAATGTTGGTGAAACATTTGTAGGTATTATAGAGGGTATTTTGCCACCAAAAAGTATTAAATATTTGATGTTATCAGTACATCATGGGGGTTTATAGATACACCCCTACACTTGAACTTTTACATACTCGATTATTTACAATCTAACTAATGACCCGATTTGAGGTGGATCAAAATAACATGGAGCTTATTGAGCTCTATCAGGGGTAATAAATTACTTCTTCCCCATTTCTTCATAAGAAAAATACTACCATGAATCCCAATCGTCCCAAACCAGTATTTACAAGGATAAAGACTTAGCAATCGTGTACTCAAATAATTAACTTGGGTTAAAACAATAATGTACTAAAGGTGAGTACATATAAGGTAGGCTAAGGTGATTTGGGTGTAACCAATTGTGTTTAGAGGGGTTGACAATGCTCTTCATTAATTGTCCGGATTAACCAGAAAATTACAAGAACTGTGAAAAAGGATAGGCTCAGAGGGTTGTACTAGGTGTATCCTGCACTAAAAATGAGTGCATGACAAGGGTGTGGGATAGTTATATAGTCGATGTGACCATAATAACAATTACAAGTTTAAAACATGGGTTAATTCTTGTGCCACTTATCTAGAAAATCCACTACTCACAATGCGGTCCTCGGATGTCATCACAAAAACAAGTTCTAGAATTTAATATACTACTGGTACACTCATATAATTTAATACCGATACCAATGCTCTAAAAAAGGCGACCTAGACCATACGTACACATCCATAATGATGGAATGGACACATATGATTGCATTCGAACCTTAACTCAAGAAAGCTAAAGGTACAAATTATATTAGGTATCAATAATGGATACCCAATTCAAAGAACAAAAGTCAAACCTCACAATATTGGGGATGGTAATTTGAGGTTTTAAGCTAGTCATACACAATTCCTATCCATGAATAAATGCTATAAAAACATAAATTTCGTCGTATGTGTCTTAAAAAAATTATAACTTGGGTCAAAATTACCTTTTTATGCTATGTTTCGATATATTACCTATCATTTTAAGGAACAAGCAAATGGCAAATGAAGGAATAGTTTCTAAGGCTTATTTCCCCTACACTTAAGTTGAAAATGTCTCCTAATGTTTCTATAGAAGTACCATAAAAAAATAAAGGGAAAGAAAAAACAAGTAAAAAGAAAAAGAACTCCCCTGGTTTTGCTCAATAATGAGAAGAACCATGCGATAACTGGTTGAGTCGTCCTCCAAGAGTCCATGAAAACATCCTAAAGATCTTCCAAGATTCTCCTCTCAAATATAACCGTAATACCATAGACAAAGACAAACTATACCAAGTATACAAGTAGGCGATAATAATATACATTGAGCGTTTAGGGTTTTCGACTCTATGAAAGCAGTAAAGACAGGATGAGAGTATGATATAATATAGTGTTCATGCAGGTTTACAAAAGAAATACAAATTTTAAATATTGGAACATTTTATTTAAGAAAAACCTAAAAATTCAAATATTTTACATAACTGCAGAGCACCGCCGTCAGGATAAATCCTGACGCCGTCTCCAGCGTCTGTGAAAATTTCTTCTTTGTTTTTAATGAGAAATTTCCTGCACAATTTTATTAGTCAAATCTGAAGAAAGCACTGCAATATAAAACCATGGAAATAATATAACATCATATGACGACGACAACTGAACAGCGAAATTAATCTAAACAGATTATTTTAAATGTTTGAATTTGGTTCTTAAAAACCAAATATTTTCCCTACACTTATTTTGTTGCAAAATACCTTTGATTGCAAATAAGACCAAGTTATAAACAAACAAAGCATGATTACAAAATAATTTAAACATAATAAAACAAACAGTAAAGAATTAAAACACACGACACTCCTAACAACAGAAAAATAAATATTGGGTTACCTCCCAAAAAGCGCTTTTCTTTATTTACGAGTCTTATAGCTAGACTCGAAGTCATACGTTCAAGTGTCGTGGAAGTGGTCCAATCGATGATTCCCTTAGACTTTCTCTTTCATAGAGCTTCCCTAGTGGTGGAAATTGATCATATAGGGTTTTGGTAAACTCCTCTCCGTCTTGGTCAATCAGTCTAATCTTGGCTAGCCATGCTCCATATCCATTTTGGGTGGTTTTTCCCAGTTAATTAGATTATTAGTTAAGTCCTCCAATTCCTACATATTAATCTTAAGGTTTATGTATATGGCTCCTAAAAATTCAACTATTCTTCTAAACACAAGGGCATCCTTAAAAGGATTGATCTCAGCATCTCTAGCAATTTCCCACTCTCTGGGCAAATGGCAGTCTAAGAAGTCTTTTCTAGCATAGTAAGGGATTTATGCGCCTACTCCGTCCGAGCTAGGCATGTTCGTAGGATTTCCTTTTTCCAAGCGTGTCCAATGTGTGCTGTCTTCCTCACCTAAAATCGATTCCTTTTACACTTGAATACCGACCATAGCGATCCCTTCGACCTACTGCTATCATGGCCATCCTATTAGTCCTATAACTACATTCGCGGATTACAAGAATATACTCTTCCCAAACAAGCAAAGGGTTTTTAGGTCTTTTTCATGTCTGATAAAGCTAAGAAAATCGATTTATATAGGTTTTATTACCTAATGGCGCTTCTACTTCTTTGACAAGGTGTCCCTGATCGGGGTAAGAATTGGTTTCGTCACCACAACCCAAAGATATGAGGACAGTCTCTTCTAATAATGCCTAGTTAAGCTTTTGAAGAGTTAATGGGATTATGTTCACACCTGAATTCAAAATCACTAAGTGTCGAAAGGCTTATTTGAGGCGTGCGGGCCTAGGACGTCTAGTAGCGGAAGGAGTGAAATAGTTTAGGGGGTCTTCCATCTTGGCAGATACTTCGCCTTGGACGAATGCTGATCCGTTTTTTTCCTAGTTCTAAGCTTTCCATGTATTTATTCAATATTACGTTATAGACTGGAGCATGAGCTAGGACTTCGAGAACTAGTAGGTTGAGATGTAAATCCTGGAATTCATCTTCAAGAGTTGGTTCGGGTTCTTCTATGTAGCATTCCAATCCCCCATCCCTGTATGCAGTGTCTTGTTTGGGAAATGTTTTGCCTCTGGAACGATTTTTTTTGATGGCGATGATTAAAGTAAGGGTTAAAGATGAGCATAAGGGGATCTATTCATTGGGTAAGAACGAGCAGATAAAACTGGGAGAATGTACTCATTTTAGGTCCATATCGTGTCCTAGGTAGTGTGCCCGCTATCGTGATCCGTGATTTAGGCCTTAATATTATGTCGATTTTGTTGGTCATCTTGCTTTGTTGTTGTTTGAAATCAGCTTCAAACTTGGATAATCTAGAGTCTTGAGATGCCATGAAGTTGGATAACAATCCTTCTAGATTTGATTGATTGTTAAATCTTCAAGGATTGTTGTTAAAGGAATGGTTTAGGATTGGACCATTGGGTTACAACCGGTTAGGTAGGTTTGAAAAATTATTCTGGGAATTTTAGGGTTGTCTCCACCTAAGGTTTGGGTAACTTTTCCATGATGGATTGTAGGTGTCACCAAGATTTTTTTGCTCGGACTTAAAAGTGTACCACTTACCTCTCGCTTCATCGGTACGCGAGGATGCATATTCAACAAAGGCTTGTTCGGATCTTCCATGCAATACCGAGTGTCGTGGGGACCACTACAGATCTCACATGAGGTAGTGATTCAAGGAGAGCGGGACTTGAGTAGGTTGCATCAGAGCAAGATGAGCTTCCATTAAGCGTTGGACTTGATTTTCGAGCTCGATTAGACAGCGGTCGGATG
Organism: Tanacetum coccineum; assembly: GCA_026074375.1. Taxonomy (NCBI): domain Eukaryota; kingdom Viridiplantae; phylum Streptophyta; class Magnoliopsida; order Asterales; family Asteraceae; genus Tanacetum; species Tanacetum coccineum. The sequence goes on along the minus strand of BQNB010069334.1, from coordinate 7,614 downwards.
TACTCGAGACATCTTGAGGCAAAGTGATTGCCTTGACTGACTTAGCGAAATCCCTTAGGTCGTTCCAACTTTCGTTGTCATAGAGGGCGAGCTCCTCTAATAATGCCCAAGATTCTTTGGCGTTTTAGTCACAAAGCTTACCACCTGCCGATTGGTCAATGGTTAGTCTTGTGATGGGATTGACATGGTCATAAAAGATTTGGACTTAGAGCCAAAGGTCAATGCCATGATGAGGGACTTTTTGTAGTAAGTCCTTGAAACGAGTTCATGATTTAGATAAAGATTCTCCATGATGTTGTTGGAACATCAGGATATCATTGCGGAGTTTTGCAGTCCTTCCCGGTGGAAAGAATTGAGCAAGGAAACAAGTAGTAAGATCCTCCCATGCGGTGATGGATCCTGCTGGAAGACGTTCAAGCCAATTGCTAGCTTGATCGCGAAGGGAAAATTGAAATAAACACAGGCGCGCTCTTTCCCTGTTTTTACCGTCAAGGTCAAGTGAGTCCACAAGTTTTAAGAAATCCTTGAGGTGTTGGTTTGGATCCTCGGACCGAAGTCCGTGAAATGAGCATTCTTTTTGCACCAACCGGATGGTGTCGGATCGAAGAGGTACCACGTTGTTCCCTACAAGGAGCTCGATGGTATTCCTGTAGCCTTCGTGGCTAGGTTTGGAGTAATCTCCAAGGGTACGGATAGGAATCTCGTCTCCCATAGAGGTTCACGAGAATGGGTTACGAAACAATTAACAAAAAGAAAATATAGACTACAAAGAAAGCTATAATACGAAATTAAAATCTCACTTGAAAGGATTCAAGCGAGTAAAACTAAGTTAAACTATGATCAAAACCTAACTATTCCCCATGCAGCGGCGCCAAAAACATGATGTGGTCGTCGTAGGACTTCTACATGAAGTTTTACAACTCCCTAGTCACTACACCTATCCCTCGTAGTGAAGTATAGCAAGACTCGGGGTTAATTACGTTCTCTTAGAGAAAAAGGTTTGGGAACTTGATCTCGGTCCTACACCATAATTCTAGAGGTTCAGAGCAATTAAATTGATGTTATTTTATATTTTATGAAAGCAGGTAAATTTATGGTATTGAGAGGTTGGGTATTATTACCCTAATTACTAAAATCTACTTAAAAATAAACTACTGGTGATAACTTTATGATAATTAATGTATTTACTTAATCATGCATTACTTAACAGATTGCTTCTCCTAATCCTGTTGCCTTGTCACAGTTGTGATGGTCTGCGTAAGTATTTCTTAGGTCATGAACGGATTATACGAACCCACCGTCTATTTAATATTCCGTTAAGGCAACGCATAATATATAAAGTAGTATGAAGACTATTACAAGGCCCCTAAGAGTATATTAAATGCTTGTGAAATATCTTAAGAGGGATTAACCATAAAAAAGTAGAAGGTAGTAATGTAAGACTGTTACCCGAGGTAATCCTTTCAATGCACTTAAGACACATATTTAGCGTTTCCCTAGACGTTCCTAACAGCGATACAACAAAAGCTAGTTTTTCTAAAGCCTAACGCACCATTCATCAGACAAGAAGAATAGGTAATAGGATCACAATTCGACATCATTCAATCTTAAGCAAATACAAAGATGGTTAGAGCCCTCAGCATGTAATAATAATAGTCACAAAGATAAATTAATCACACAACACCTATGACATTAATTCACATGATGAATGATAAGATAGACCAAACTTGAATATAAAACATGGATCCAAGGTAGTACAATAGGGTTTTGAGGCCCTAAAAATGACTTATGAAGCAGCTACAAATGCTAGGGTTCGTCTCCCTAAAGTTATACAAAGCTACACACAAAAAACACTAAAATCGGTTTTGTATATATAGAGATATCGCTGCGACGATGTCGCTTTGTACTCCTGACGCCGTTTCCACGTAGATGGTTCTAGATCTACTTTAAGTCTCCAACGTCCTTGACGCTGACCTGCTGAAATCTCTAACATCGTCGCCAGGAATGTCACGACGTCGTTGCTTTATGGTTGTGACACCGTCTCTAGGCTCTGATTGAATAATTCTTCATGGTTCTTGGTGTAGAGTCGTAGTCTTGTCTGTTTCTTCTCCAAATGAGCCCAGGTCACGTGTATTTCCTCTAAATATCATCCAAGTGCTAAAAACCTAAAAACAAATGATTAAGCACATAATCTGGGCCATATATGCAATGATTTAGAAAGGGTTAAAATAAATAACCCCAAAATAATGTATAAAATGACACCTCTTCAGCTACTCAATGTCAATAAAACACATTTTCAAGTCAAGCTTCCAATTAAATCACTTGTCTTAAAATTTAGCAAAACTAGCATGTATCTCCCTCGCGGGTTTTTATTAAATGATTAAATTAGTAAAAGTGAAGCTATGAACTCACCTTAAGCAACGATGAGAAAAGAATGATCAACAACGAGAAATGAAGTCAAGAGATCCTAACCACGACATAATTTAACGACGCACTATTAGGAGAATAAAATATACAACAAAACGATGCATAAGTGGTTTATAAAAAGTAATAGAAAGTAATAGAATCCATATGTGTTTGTGTCTTGGATTGATTATTAAAATTGTGTTTTTTTGAAGATGTAGGGTTTTTAGTTAAGTTATGACACTTATACAAAAATTTACTAATTTTAGAAAGTTTCTATTTTTGGAAACCGTAGAAATCCTGAACGTAAATGTTGTCTAAAAATATCCATTAATCCCAATTCACGTCTAAACGCCTTTAGGGATCTTGACGTCTAGTTTTCCTTTCAATTGATGGATACTAATGTCTAATAGCTCTTATAAACAACCCGTCAAGCTTCCTCTACTTTATCTAAACTTATTCCTTATTTGAAATCCCAGATTATAGCAAAAATTTATTGTCACTTAACAAATTTTTATAAAATATTAAATGATCTCAACTTACCTTCATATTTCATTTCTCACAATCTCATGATGTTATAGACCTATTGTATTTTCCCCAAAAAGGTTTGACAAGTCTAACTATTTTTCAAAAATTCGACAACCCAAAGTGTCCAGAAACTAACTTGCTGCAACCACCTAAAAGTTTGACTTGACCAGACCCATTTAGACATTTCAATAAAATCTAGAAAAATTCTAGAAAATCCTATACATCATAAACTTACGATAGTAGCAACCCCATCGATTAAAAAGATGTTTTGACATAGTTCTTTACCTCACAAACACAATACAAAAACTGTCCTAAAAACTTTGATTCGTCAATAAATCTTGTAAAATTATTCTGACTGACCTCTGCTCAATTTTAATTCATAAAACTACTTGGGTTAGAAAATATACACTTTGTAGATAATTTTAGGTTTAAGAAAATTAATAAAATCTATCCGAATAACGGAGTTATGACTCTTACAAGGTGACTCAACAAATCTGACAATTTTCCAAATTCGAATTTACAACAATTAAACCCTATCCTCTTCAACCATATGAACCAACAACAAATCCACTATTATCAACATCTTAATCCTATCTCTATAAACTTATTAACTCACTAATCAACACATCTTCATGTATTTTTATAAAACCCTCTTGATTAGTTTATAAAAGTATAACACAAACACATGCATGTATAGATCCATGAATCAAGAACATAAATAGGTAAGAAAATAAAAGAAAGAGTTCAAGATTTAGCTTACTAGATAAAAAAAACAAGAAGTGATGATGAAGATCTTGAAAAAACCCAAATTATATTTTGAATTACAAACTTTTAATTCTTGATTAATCTTGAAATTGGGTGGATTGAACCTTGGAAACACTTTCAATAACCTTGAATAAGAGCCTTGAATACTTAAATTAGATCAAAGATTGAAAACTATAAATTATTGGTGGTGATGGTTGTGAGTCGTGAGATGGAGCAGAGAATGAGAAGAGGGAAGAAGAAAAAAAATAAGTGTCGTGTTTGTGTAATGTTTTTGGGCCTGCCAAATGGCCCTTATATCTTTTTTTTATTAAGTGTAGTATTATTAGTGTAGAGTTTAAATAAAAGGTAGGAAAAAAGAAGTGTTTGGTTGGTGGTTTAGTAGGTCTTAAATAAATAAAGAAAAGGGTGTTTGGTTTGTTGTTTTATTCAGTTAGAGGGAGGTTAGAGGGAGTGTTTGAAAAAAAATTGTTAAGTGTAATTATTAATTAAAGGTATAAAAGGTAAAGGTTAAAACGCGAGATTTTAGCAAGAATTTAAGTAAACACGGAACGAAGCTGAAAATACAAAAATTAGGAATTATAAATCCTCAGGGAATCTAATAGGAATATTAAACTACGAAGGACACGAAGACGGATAAAAATCGCAATTTCAGCTCAAGCGTATCTAGGAACGTAAAATTTCTAATCGGCTAAATTGTAAAACACGCAATTTTATTCAAAAGTAAAAAATAGGAACAGAGTCGAGATTTAATATTGAACGTGAAAATACGAGATGTGAACCTTCCTACCTTAACGGTGGTGTCTCGGTGCTCAAT
>BQNB010069333.1:0-33524 GCA_026074375.1 Tanacetum coccineum | reverse complement strand
ATAATGATCATGGGAAACAATATTCCAATGTTACAATATGTAAAATCCTACCTTAGAAAATGTTTTGCTTTGAAAGATTTAGGAGAAGCTGCATACATTCTTGGAATCAAGATCTACTGAGATAGATCAAAGCGATTAATTGGTTTATGTCAAAGCGCTTACATCGAGAAAGTCTTAAAGTTATTTTATATGGAGAATTCTAAATGTGGCACTATCCCAATGCAAGAAAAGCTAAAATTAAGCAAATCACAAGGTGCTTCAACACCTGCTGAAATTCAGGGCATGCAAAATATCCCATTTGGTTTAGAAGGAACGTACCTGTGACTACGTTTGGGTCTCAGTGAGCATTCCTATCCCTTAGCATGTAGGCTCTTTCATGGGCATTGTTGTTGGTGGTCTTTCGGCACTGATTTTCATAATGCCCTTTCTCTCCACAGGCATGATAAATTACCGATACTGGTTGCTGATTGCTTCCAGTGGCTGGTCCTTTGTTTCTGCAGTTCTTGGTCAGATGGCCCACCTTGTTGCAAGTATTACACTTAACAGTGCAAGGTCCTGTGTGATGCAAGGTGCATTTCTTACACAGGGGACGATTTCTAATATATCCACTGTTCTCAGCTGGAGTGGCAGCATAAGCCCTGAAGGTTTCCTGTCTTCTGTTCTGTTGTGGTTGGTGATTATTGTAGCGGTTGTTGGTGTTGGTGTTACGGTAGTTGTTGTTATTGTTGAAAGTTCTTCTGTCGTCAAACTTTCGTTTATGATCACTTGATACTTGCACCGGAGTGTGCTTTGTTACCTGATCCATTAGCCTTTGGGATATGGTAATGGCTTCCTCTAAAGTTTGAGGCTTTGAAGCGGTAACATTCCCTTCAATACTCCTGGGTAATCCTCCGATGAAGACTTCCATGAGTTTCTCAGTGTTTGGTACCATGTTCGGGCATAAGACTGCTAATTCCTGAAATCTTCTAACGTAGGTTTTAAGATCATTTCCTTTCACAGTCAGATTGTAAAATTCATCTTCCATTTTCCTGACTTCAGTTCGAGGACAATACTTGTTTGTTAAGAGCCTTTTCAACTCGGTCCAGGTGATCTTGTTGGCTTGTTCTATTCCAATAGGTTGGGCGTATGCATTCCACCAAGACAAGGCATCATCAGTCAGGGTACCAGTAGCAAATGTCACTTTGTTTTCCTCAGCACATTTGCTATGAGAGAATACTGATTCAGTCCGTTCAAACCAGCGAATGAGGCCAACTGCTCCTTCCGTACCATTGAAGTAGAAAGGTTGACAGCTTATGAACTCTTTATAGTTTCCTTGTCTTGCTATAGAAGCTTCTCTTGGTCTGGTGGTATTATCAGTATTTGCCATGTTAGCGGCTTGTGCTTCCAGAGCTGCGGAAACACTATCAGCAACTAGTTTCTTGATGGCAGCCTGAGTCATGGCTGGTGCTTCAGATGTTGACGTCCTTTTGGGAGGCATTCTATCAACATAAGACAACACGTAATAAGAATGATATCACAAGTCTTAAAATGCAATGCTTATTTTTAAACTTTAAGCATTTTTAACAATAGTGATATTGAAATCATAGATACTTATTTGATATGGATTCTAACAAGCATCTGATTTATTAGAAGTCACGGTATGATTCATAATGATGAAGACGGAGATGTAATATAGGACACAGGATGAATATAAAACGGGATCACCATTGTATTATATCATGAACAACTTGCCTTTGTACTGTACATAGTCAAAATTTGACAAGTGTTGTTATTTATACCACATATCCTATGGCTAGGTTCTATCAAAAGCTACAACTAGTATCTAATCTAGTAGTCCGATGGTCCTTCCTGGCTGTTCTTGTGTTCATAGATTGCATTTAGAAGACTTTCCTTATCTGCTTAGTGACGAACCTGGATATCTTTGATGATTTGTTCTAGATTAGCAATCCTGAAGTGAGCCAAAGCAATCTTGTTGTTATTTCCCATTTGCTTTCTTTGAAGTTTAGAAATTTGAGTATGAGACTCTCAGAGTTCAGCTTCCAGATTGTCAAAATCTTGTTGTATGATTACCCGGCCATTTCCGAGACCTTCTATTTTGTCTTCTATGTGCTCAATACGGTCGAGAGAGAGAGTTCATCTAGATGATTTAAAATTTCCTCAATTTGCTCCTCGTGATGTTCCAGACTTGTCTTACGAGAGATTTCTCCTATCTTAAATGCTTGAGGTAGGACAGAAGTAGAGGAGGATGATCGGTCACGACCTCATTTCTTAAATGGCAATAATTCCTCAGGAATTAAGAATTCTTGAGGATTAAACATTAGAGATAGCATTGAAGATGGAGGCATAATAGTTGGTGGTGGAATAGGTAATTCTTTAGCATAATATGCTTGCATGACCTTCATATAGGGGTCATCATGAAAAAGTGAAAGAGTTGGTGAAGCTATTGGAACTAAACCAAATGAGTTATTTGAAGAGCTAGAATAAGTTTTTCCTGGTGAAGCTGGGACATAGTCCGGGGAAGCCGGGATATAGTCCGGAAAGTTAGAGGAAAAAGCATCCTCAATATCGGAAGTAGGGTGGTTGGGAGAAGACATCACTCTGTTAACAACCCAGCGGTAAATAACATAAGTTATTTATATAATAGTATAATAGTTATGTACTTTACATACTATTCGGGAGATGTAGTGGCACGGAGGACTTTCTTGGATGGAAAAAGAAAAGTAGTTATAGTTAAGGTTTCAACCTTGTTCTCTATAACTGTGGCTCTGATACCAATCTATAACACCCCCATTTTGACATATATAGCAGCGGAAGCTAATCTGGGGTATTATTTCATAGTACAACAGTTATAATCATAGAAAACGACTCGTAAAGAGACGTTTTTGTAAAATTTAGTTATCATTCATTTATTCATCAGAGTTTTACAAGAAGAGAGATCCCAAAATCTAGAAACATAAAGTTTGAATGATAACAGTTTAGCCATCTTCAAGTCTGTGCCACTCCGTGCCATAAGATGCTCAGTTACCTGAGATAAACATGCTAAAAAGTCAACACAAAGGTTGAGTGAAATTCATAGGTTTATGTTAAACAGTTTGAATACAAGTCATCATAATAGTGGGTTACGTTGTTATACACCCATAAGTGTAATAATTGCAATGAGTACAATTATCATAGAAAATAGTATTATTACCCTAAGCTCATGACACCAAGACCTTAAGATAATCAATAATCATAAGAAGTTGCCCCCAACGGGTGCCTTTGCCAAACACCCGCATAGTGATTCAAATGAAGTGTGTTTGGTTACCAGAAAGTATAGGTACACCAATGGGGAAGTTCAGTCCCAAATAGATCTATTCACAGCATTCGCGCTTACTCCGAAAAGTAATTAACGGTTCATGATAGTGGGGTCTTAATGGCAAAAGTAAGGACTTAGGCAATAATATATCAGGATAGCATACAGTTGGAAAAACACTCGTATTCATGGTTTATAGCATGTATCCCCCTCGCGGGTTTATGAAAACATTAGAAGATTTAAAATGCGAGGCTATGAACTCACCTTAACAGGGAAAATCTGATTGATGGCAAAAGTATATCAAGTGAAAGTAACGGCCTCGTCACACAACCTGGGGTAATATGTCAAGTCTTAGTGTGATGGTTTATGTTTCAAAACTTCATAAAGTTTAACGTATTAATTTGATTTATTAATTTATGGAAATATTGTATCACTGTTCGGGCTATCATAATCCAGAGGCCATGTAGTATCGTTTGAGGAGTCATGGCACTTTAAATCGTAAACCGAGCAAACTCGTCAAAACAAATACCCAAATGGAACCCATCACGTGAAATTCCTTAGTAACGTGATACGATAAGATTTTTAAGTTTCTTTAAAAGCTAGTCGATGATAAATTACGTTAATTGTTTTATAATGCGTCGCTCGTTGATTAATAGCGATAAATGTATCGGGTTTTAATAAAACCGAGCCTTATAATATTAATATATATTTTTATAATTTAAATAAAAATATTATATTTTATATTTTTAAGTTTGCAAAAATGGCACTAAATACCCTTGATTTATAAACTTTTACAAATTTAGTCATTTATATATAAAGTATATATAATTTAATCCTTTAACTTTAGAACTTGGCAAAACAGCCCCTTGTAGTTATAACTTTATGAAAATGATGTTTTCAGCCCCTCTAGTTATAAATTTCAGAAAGTTACGATATATACCCCTACGCATGAAAACATTTGCAAATCAAGTCCAAAATTCATAATTATGATATTTTTGAAATCCAAAAGAGTTTTGTAGGTCATGGCTTATTAGAATAAGCTAAAATAAGATGTTCTAACGTAACAAAAGTTTAGAAAAATGATTTGTTAGCTAGAAAATCAAAATGGGTTGTTTTTATGGTTTTAACAAAAAACGCATGGGTTTGTGGTTCAAGAGATCAAACAAGAGCTCATATAGGATCTTAGGAGTCTTATAAACATTATAAAACAGATTATGAACTTATTGAACAAGATTATAAGCTTACTTAATCTAAAATAGGTCGAAATGGGGGTTTTGGGTTCGTACGCCTAGAAACGACTTCAAGGGTTTCTTTTTCTTGATTCTAGGCTTCTAGTTATCTTGATGTAAGGATCAAGTGTTGTAGAGTGGTGACTAAGTAAGGCTAGTGATGAGTATTGTGGGCTATGGAGGTAGAAATGCAAGGTGGAAGGGTGTTGAGGGGGTTCGATTACAATGGAGTGACAAGAAGACTTGGTGACCAAGGGAGGTGATAGAGGTGCTTGTAAGGTTCTTGGGTGTCTGCTTGGTGACATGGTGGTGAGGTCATAGAGGTGTTACGGAGCTAGCTTAGCTTAAAATGGGTTTAAAAAGAAATAAAGGGTGTCGGGTTAGTTTTGGTTTCGGCTTGGGTTTAGGGTTTTAATTCAAGTTAGGGTTAGGGTTTATGATAGTTTAAGGTTTAGGATTAAGGTTTAGGATTAAGATTAGGGTTTAGGATTAAGGTTTAGGGTTTAGTTTTAAGGTTTAGGATTTAGTTTTAGGTTTAAAATGAAATTAGGGATTTGGGGTTTCGTTTAGGGTTTAGGATTTTAGATTAGGGTTTTAGGATGACTTAGGGTTTAGGTTTAAGGTTTAGAAGTTGTGAATTAAGTGTTTGTACCTTGTGCTAAAGTGGTAGTAAGAAACTAAAGTGATTTAGGAGGTAAAATGACCTAGTTTGGTTTTCTTGTATTATTGACTTGTACATTGGGCTTTAGAAAGTTGTAACTTGATTTAGGAGGGAAGAGATATTCAAATGTTGTGCATTGTACACTTGTACACATGCTTGAAGGCTTGCACATTCATTTTATATGTATACATTACATATAATTAGGGTTTTGATATAAACGTTAACGGATAAAGTCTGTTTTGATATGATGTCGTAAATGGTATGTTAAATGGATAATGTACTTGGTAAAATGATTATTAAGATATAGACTTGACATATTAGGATGTTTACATGATATAAACATAGATATAGATGGCATTGGTAGAGGTTGTGTGAGCTCGTTTCCCTGTAAAAAGGTGGTATATATATAATAGATGGATATTAGAGTGCATCTAATTTAATAGATGTATAATTACAGTGATGAAAATTACGGGTTGTTATATTATGGTTTGTTCTTTGCTGACCTGAACTAAACAAACCATGTTCTTTCAAATTCTTTTTCATTCTTCTTGTTTGAGGTGTTGAATCCTGTTCCTTTCAAATTCTTTTGTCATGATCTTCTTGTTTGAGTTTCTGAAATTCAATTCTCTAATCATTTGTTCAACAGATGAATCTTTGTGTATTCTTGTAGTTAGAATAGGACGACAAGCATTACATGCATCGTAAATTTTTCATGTCAGCCTCATGCACCAACATCTCATCATCAACTAAAATAAACAATATCTTCCATTCCAGACATATTTTGATCATTTGAATTAAATCTGTTTTCGAATCATTAACTTCTGTGACAAGCAACATTAATAGTTTAACTAACAGCATTAAACATTGTTTAGTGCTGTTGTCCATCACTACAGTATTAATATTGTTAGTTGCAGTTAATATAAATCATGCCTTCTCTTGATTAATTTTTGCTCTCTTACTTGATGAACCACTCACATCATTCCCCAGTTGGATTCTCCACTTTCATTCCCTAATCTTCACATCCTTCATTTCCTCTCCCCTGATAGTTAAGAATCCAGCATCAGGAAATCCTTTGACAAGAAGAGAATGGTGGTGAATCTTGAGTCCATAATGGAGTTGTATGTAATCTTTGCCTGGTAACTCTGTCTCCACTTTAGCATTTGCTTGTATCAGCACGATGCTTTTGTTCCTGCATTCATTAGACTGGTTCTATGCAGGTTTCACTCTACTATCCTAGTTCTACTGTTGAATACCCTGAATGCTTTGCTATTGGTAGAGTATCCTACAAAGAACCCTTCATCAGCCTTTCCATCAAAGTTCATAAGGGGTCTTGTTGTGAGGCTTGATAACTAACACCCTATTTTGGACATAACAAGCAGTATTAACTGCTTCAGCCCAAAAAGTTGTTGGTAATTTTAAATCAGCTAGCATAGTCCTAGCAGCCTCTATTAGTGTCCTATTTTTCCTATCAGCTACTCCATTTTGTTGTGAAGTCCTAGCAACACTAAATTCCCCTTAATACCCTTCATTTTACAAAACTGATTCATGACCCTATTCTTGAATTCAGTCCCATTGTCACATCTAATCACTTTCACCCTAAGGTCTATTAGATTTTCTATGCCTGTTATGAATGTTTTAAGGATTTCAGAAGTTTCATCCTTAGTGGCTAAAAAGAAAACCCAACTAAACCTACTAAAATCATCTGTGACAACTAGGCAGTACATCTTTTTCATTAAACTCTTTACAAATGTTGGGCCAAACAAATCCATGTGCAACATTTATAATGGTTAGCTGATTGAACTGACTGTTTTGGTCTTACAAGAAGCTCTGTGTTGCTTTCTCTTTTGACAAGCAACACAGGTTTGATTAATTTCAAAAAGTTTTGAAGGTAAACCTCTTGCAAGGTTTCCCTTTACCAGCTTATTCATTGTTTTGAAATTTTACATGTCCAAGCCTCCTATGCCAAAGATTAGGTTCATCTAGTATGGCTTTTGCAAAGAGACAAGTGAGACCTCCTTGAGGAACAACATTCTTTAAATCAACACTGTACATGTTATCCTTTCTAGGAACTTTAAGCAAAACATGACTTTCATCAGTTAACTTAAAGTCTGGAGATAGAACAACACATTCAGTATCAGTAAAAAGAACGCTATTCTTCTTGTCATACATTTGTGAGACACTGGAAAGGTTAAACTTTAGTTCCTTTACAAAATACACATCTTTAAAATCTAATTTACCAATTTTTATTTTACCTTTCCCAGTAATTTTCCCTCCTTTGGAATTACCTCTAAAGGCAACAAATCCTCCATTAATTTCTTCATAAACTGTAAGATAGGATCTGTTTCCTGTCATGTACCATGAGCATCCACTGTCAATCACTCCTTTATCCTTCAAATCTTGTTGTAGATTGCCCTACACATAATGGTAGGAAAATTAGTTTCTTTTAGGGACCCAAGCCATTACTGACTTGGATCTGCCTTGTGCATCAATATAGTCAAATCTTTTAAAGGACATTGATGCACCATTGTTTATGGAGACATGGTCTAAAACTTTGTGCTTTGGTCTCCAAACCCAACATGCTGAGGCCTTAACAACATTTCCCTTGTTTCCCTTAACAGCACTAATAACTGCTTTTGGCCTAGCAGTATTAACCCATGTTCCCTTAACAGTATTAACCTTTTTAGTGAAATTACTGGTATTAGCTGTTGTTATATTGTTAACAGGCCTTCTAGCAGTTTAATATGCATTATTAATAACATTTTTCATGGGTCCTGCATTATTCACTGCTGTTCTTGGTTGAACAATATTAACTGGTCTTGCAGTATTAAGTGAAATTGGGCCAGACCTAGTTAAGACTGTTCTTGGAACCATGTTCTTTTTTGGACTAGGGTGAGTTAATTTAGAGAAATTCTATTTGTAAATTTCTATTTGATTTCACCCTTTGAATAATTAGTCTAAATAGGTTAGCAAATATTCCATTATATACCAGTTAATGCAATCATTCTTCAAATGATTCAAAACTACCAAACAACACAAAACAATAATCTTTATGAACATCTCAAAATTACTCCCTAATTTTTGAGACATCTATTGGTTCCAGTTTCTCTTGTTCCCTTTAGGACTAGGTGTGTTTTGCCTATTTTTATCAACTTATGTTTTCCTAGGAGATTTTACTTGCTCAGTAGACTTAACAAAGTTTATCTTAGCAAAACTAGGTTTATTAAACATCTCAACTGTTTTAACCTTAGGCACATTTTCTTCATCACTATTAGATACCCAATCCTTAATAAATGGGACTCTATTTTCTTTCCTAGCAGTCTTAGGTTCATTAGTCTCAACAGTAGGCTTTTCAACTATAGGCTTACTAACAGATTCATTCACATCAACAAAATCATCTAGACTATGATAAACTAAATCAGATTTTAGTGGCATAAAATTCCTAGTATAGGGAGGTTTGGATAGCATTATACCCTAATCCTGTTTTACACTTATCCATTATCTGACTGTCTAGAAGTTTACTTAGGTTTTTTTGATGAAATTTTCAAATTTTTGTACTGTAAGTTGAACCTTATCTTTTTCTTTTGTAGCCAAATCTAACTTCCTTTTAAGCTCTTTAATATCTAAATCTCTTAAATAGATTTCACGTTTTAAGAGTTTTATATCTTCCTCATACACAGACTCATTTTTCTTAAAGACTAACAGTCTAGCTTCTACAGATTCTAAACCAGTTTTATAAGAGACAACACTTATCCTAGCTGTTCTTAAGTCTTTAACTAATTGTTCATTTTGTTCTTTTAGATCTTTTACACATTCTAAACAAGATGAACAACAATTTGAGTCATTAGATACCTCAGAGTTTGTAGAAGAACTTGAACTTGTTGAAGAATAAGCCATGAGAGCAAAATTAGTTGGACCTTCTTTTGCTTGGTCACTCCAATCATAGCCAAAGCCATCACACTAAGACACTAAGGCATTTGAAGTAGTTTCCTCAACTGGCACAGTCCTTCTGATAGGTTCCCTGTTCTTGCTGTCTTGATTCTTGGGTGCCCTGCACTCCCTTGCAAAGTGTCCTCTCTTATGGCAGTTGAAACACTCCACCTTAGACTTGTCAAACCCAATTCTTTCTTTGTTAGCCATGTCCAGCTTCCTTCCAGTATTCTTCAGGAATATTTTTGCCCTCATATTCAGCATAGCAATGTTCCACCTCAAATCCATCTCTTCTATTCATCTTTTATTGCTAACTGTTTTATTTCAGGATAAGACGACGGTGTTGCAGCCTCATTCCAGCGAAGTCGGATTCATAAACCACATGCTCATACTCAAGCTTTCAAAGTCAATCATTCAACGTCAAGATAGTTGATTCTAATCTTCCCCACCATCAAAGAGCCTCAAAGTTAAATAAAGAATCATCAATTGGGGAGATTGTTAGACTTATAATCATATGTCAAACAAGAATGTAACAAGTATGAGCATGTTGGTCAAGAGCACAAGTTGATCAAGGAAGTCAAATCAAGATGATTCAAGTCAAGGAGATGATGCAAGATAACGATCTCAAGAACTCAAAGTCAAAAAGATAAAGGCTCAAAATCAAGATCACAAAGCATGAATGAACAAAGCCATTACAAACAAGACAAGACCATAACAAGGCAAAGCATAAAAGTTAAACGTCATGTCTTCAATGTCATCGGTGATACAGAGAAGTTTGAAGAAAGAGACCTCAACATTGGGGGAGATTGTTAGCCTTAATTATATTAAGTCAAACAAGAATGTTATCGGTCTTAGAAAGTCAAACTAGGTCTTGTATTGTAATAGGCTAGTCGGGTTCAACGGGCTTGGATTGTAATCTAATATTGTCCGTGTTTCGGGCTCAAAGCCCAAGTTAAACCAAGCCCGGCCCGTTAGAAAGCCCAAGTGCCAAGCTAGCAAGTCATGGGTATAAATATCCCTTCACCACACTTGGTGAAGGGTGTTGGTTACTTTTCTATCATTTGTAACTCACCATTTTCTATTTAATCTTCTTGTTTCTCTCTCTACTTTCTCTCTCTAAGATTTCTTATTATTTCTAGCATTTTGGTAAAGAATATTATTGTGTAATGGATTAAACTAGTGGGATAACATATATTACTCAAACAAAGGACATCGTAATACCAAAAAAGATTGTAAAATACCGTAAAGACTCTAACACAATTCTATTGTTTGAAAGCGAAAGGAAGTACAAGGAACCATATAGTCAGAATAACAGTGAAACGAACATGCACAAGAGAAATTCATACGAAGACATTACTAACCAAAAGAAGAACATAAAGACTAATATGTACTCACGATCAAAAGAACAACCTTTGAAAAGCGTCGGTACTAACATGTCGCAGCATGTTACCAAAACTAAAGGATATTTAAAGAACGGAGTAATGATCCGTACTAATATGTTAGGAACAATTAGTGCTTAAAAGAAAATTTTGGTACTCATACGAGTAATCAATGCAACGAAAGAACCAATGAAACGTACCAATATCCAAAGAAGCAGATCCGAACAACCAATATTCATCAAGATGCTGAATAGAAAAGTAAGATCATCCATACCGATACGGTACGAACAAGGAATGCTAAAATGAGGGTTATATATTCGTGCGAATAATCAAGCAGACGAACAAAGTCAATAATCGTAATATTAGCAATAACATGTATACGGGGTATCCGCAAACGATAGATAGGAGGGAAACTTACCAACTATGAAACTATTTATAATACAACTAAACATAATATACATCTTACACTACCAACTAACAAGCAAACACCGATCAATTCAATCATGGTCACAAGTCTACGTGTGTGATGCCTTTATAATTATGTTGGCTACCCATAATTATAAGTGCATCCTATCGCACGTGTACTTGCTTCCAAAACTACACATCTCAATGATAACATACATATATGCACATATACTACATTGCATATCTTAAACCACTCCAATATAGCATAGAAACGATGCTTCATCAAAACAATATTTATTTATATAAAGATAAAATCGAAAACGACATAAAGAAAACGAAGGTCTCGAAGTGCCCAAAAGACGTAATATCCAAAAGAAATCATTGATAGAAACGTGTCGAGGTTAAAGACGGGATAAACTTATGTTGGGCCTCGCTTGGGTTTGACTTTGCTTTCGCAAGAGTCACCCGACTTCCGCGGGTTTAGGCCTGCTACGAGCATCTGACAAGAGATCTGAGTCGGCCTCCTCCTCCGACTCTTTTAACTACGCTTCCTCCTTCGGTTCCTCGAGAGGCTCCTCCTCAATTGGCTCCTATTTTGACGCTTCTGGTATCGAGTAGCTCGTAGGTCGAAATAAAACTCAAAGAAAAGCAAGAACACAAAACACCTAGATAGCTAAACACATAGATCCTAATATGCAACTATATGAAGGACTCCTAGGTTATAGTCTAGGTTCAACCACCTACTTCTCTATAACCATTGGCTCTGATACCAATATGCCACACACCGCCAAGGCAGAAACATGAGTCGTAACGTCATGGGTATCATCACAACACAATGGTGTCAACAATAGAGAATGTACAAAATGCATTATATTGAAAATAAAGTGTTATGACGATACCAAACAAAAGAGGGGTCTTGTATTGAGGTTAATCGCACACACAATACATAGACATAGAAAATAAATCCAAACTAAACATCACTACAAATCAAAATATCCGAAGTACGAAAATCTGCAATGAAGACTCCAAAATAGAAGACTCCATCATGCAATTCCTAAGGTCTCACTAGCCACGAATCTTAACATCCTTAACTTCGCTATGCTCACCTAAAAATGATGCTTAAAACGTCAACAATAGTGTTGGTGAGAGTCATAGGTTTTAGACACGCAATAACACTCGCTTTTACTGTGATTATCAAAACAAAGGAGGACAATAATGAACTACCATGAACTTATGCTAGCATGCAACCAAAATTAAATCAACATATCCACAAACATAATTTCCCATTCAGACTTAGAATAGCTGGCACTATATGCAACTAAGCTCACCCAGAATGTATCACACAGCATATCACACTGGGTAGGCATACCCATCCGATCCTATAACCAACACAATATGGGTAGGCGTACCCCTCCGATCTAATAATCAACACAATATGGGTAGGCGTACCCCTCCGATCTAATAATCATGAAGCACGAGGTAGGCGTATCTTTTCCGATCCCAAATAACACATGTATCACATAGTCATATAATAGCCATGTAATGTCTAAAAGCAATTTAAAACATTAAATCACAGGATAAACATCAAAACATATTTTGCATTGATTTTCTTCCCAAGAACAACATAAAAATAAAACTACGAACTCACCTCGATGCACAGATACTTTCACAATATCCTTGCAATCAAAAAACAATAAAATCATGTTACACCGCTTTGGCTAAATGCCAGAGATGTAAACAAATCAATTGATTGGGACTAGAAGTTTTATTGATTATAAACCTTTTACCATACATCCCTTATCTTACTTATACTCTAAATACCTTTAATCGTTCATTCTTGTTTTCCAGATTTTCGGCAGAATTTTGTAGTCACTTTATGACCACAAATAAAATACTAAATCATCAAATTGACTTTTACCCTTTCATTTCCTACCTTCCCAATGGGTTATGAACTACTATGATTTTTTAGAAAAAATAATATTAAGCCTGACTATTTTATAAAAATTCAAGATCACAAAGTACTCAAATTCGGATCTGAACGCATACCAAAAAGCTTGATTTTTCTAGAAATACTTAGACAATGAATTAGGACTTGTGCCTTGAGCTGGAGTTAATAGACACATAAAGTATGACCTCTAATTTTTCCCAAGCCTTAACTCAACTTTTAAGTAGGGGTTTTACTCCCCGAAATCAGACCCAAATCTGACCCGAATTTACTGTTTTGATAACTTTTCTTGCAAAAATTATTTGACTAACTTTCCTACCTCAAAACCTTTTGGGGCCGGACTTTTTAGAAACTAGACTCTCTGAACTTAAATTTAGGCACAAGATTCATCCTAAAAATCGTTTTTATCATTGAGATATCGCTCAATCAACACGACCCAAAATTCTGCCAAACCCTAACTTTCAATTTAACGCGATCTAACCTAAACCGTTTACACCCACATGCTCTATATCTAATCCCGAACATTCCCATATAGTCATATATCATTAATTTATAGAAAATTTATGAACCCTAATTATTCTATTAATTAAAGTTACTACTTATAAAAAGATTAAACAAAACTTAATTGAAAACATACCTAAACCTTTACTTGATTACACTTGAATCACCACCTTGGTTCTTGATAAAAAAAATATTATTTTTTCTTTCTTGAGGGAATCGGCCGAACAAACCAAAAGGGAGAAAAAAAGTGATTTAAGGATTTATTGATCTTATATTTATACTCCCTAGAATCCTAATTCTAATCAAATTTTGTTTCTTTTTTTTTCTTTTTCCTATAACCGATCCAACCAACATCCCTTTTATAAAAAAAATTAATTTATTTTCCTATAAAATTTCATTCTCCCTCCTCTTATATATATTTTATATATTATATATTTTTTTTAAAATACAAAACTATTTACTACTTCTTTACCTTAAATACTTAAATAAATACATAACTTAAAATAAAACACTTACACTACTTATTATTATTTTTCCCTAAATTATTATTTACTTATTACTTCATAAATAAATTGTAAAATCTCAATTCACTAATTAATCTCAACTCAAAATTTAACGATGCATACTTCTTCAATTTTACCGATGATAAAATAACGAAAATCATTATACTTCCAAAATCACCATCACATACGAAATGAAATGACTAAATCATTAATTTCTATTATCATAAACACTTATAATAGTATGAATATCATAACACACATATCATTAATTCATCTTAAGCACATAATACCAAACTCATAAAACCAGGCAAGTTAACACTAATGGTTAAACTAACCTCGCTAAATTACGGTTGTCACACCATAGAATGCCTTAGTAAACTTATTTAGAAAATTAGAAAGGATTTAATAGTTTAGGGGGCATTTGTGCCAAACTCACAAAGTTTCAACACAAACACCCCCTTTTCCCTCTTTCTCGTCACTATTAACACACACACACACTTGAAAATTTTTCTTTCCCTCCACACCATATCAATTCATCACCCTTAAGATCACTCGAACCAGGCCATTTCAAGCTTTAAGGTAAATTAAAAATGTGTTCCTCTTCATCTAAACATCCTGTTTGGAATTAAACACCTGCTAGTTTAAGATTAATGTTGCAGAAAGAAGTTACAACGGCTAAGTCATCATTAAGTTAATTGACAGAAGACTGAAGTTAATGCTGATTAGTCAAACAGAAGACTAAAGTTAATGCTAATTAACTAAAGACTGAAGTTAATGCTGATTGAAAAAGATTAATGCTGATTATGAGAAAGTATTTAATACTTAGTCATTGTAATTAATGCATTTGACTACATGCTTAGGAAAGTATTAATAAGTATTAAATATGATGAGTAGGTTTCAAGGTTTATTAGGAAAGTATTGATGTAGAATACTTAGGAAAGTATTAATTATATTATGACCTACTAGGACTCTTTGTTCTATAAAAGGAGGTCCTAAGGTGTAGAGAAAAGATATCAATCTCTACACATCACTTACATAGATCTTCAACACACACATCACATACATAGATCCTCCATAGACTTTCTCATAGCTTTAAGGTTTTGTAAACCATAGTACTTTTGAGTACTCGTATTATTCAATCAATAATATTAAGGCTTGTTGGTTATTTACTGTTCCATTCCATTACCATTGTTATTCTTCTTAAACACTAAAGGTTAGATTCCGCATAACCTTTGGTGAAACACTTCAAACAAAGTTTCTCACATTATTATCTTGTGATTACCAAGGTAATAATAACCTTATAACCTAAGGCAGTAGATCTAGAGTTTTGGGACTCAACAGTTTGTGGGCTTTTATATTGGGTTTTCACATGTGTTTAGATATTGTACATATTTGTGCGTGGATGTAGCAGATGTGGGATGTGCATGAATGATTATTAGTACTGTTTATTAATTTGGCTGTTTAACCACAACAGGAATATATCATATAGGCTTCAAAGTTAAAAACTGTTTGAGGTTCGCAGCAATCAATTCGTGCTCAAGAATAGTTAAAACTGTTCGGAGTTACTACTGTTTGGGCACATGATAAATTAGTACTGCCAAGGTATACACTTAGTACTGCTTACATTAAGTTTGTACTGCCAATGAAACAAATGTGTTTGCTTGGTCATGGTGCGAAAATGATGAACGAACAAGCAGCAGGTGTAAGTATTTATAACAGCAGAATTCGAACACAGATGTGATGATATTCGGATTTAATGGGCGAAAATAATATCACAGCTGCTATTGAGTTCATGAGAGGTTAGTATTGTTCGTTGCCTTTGAGTTCGTGATTAATACTGTTTGTTTCGTCCGAGAAGATTTTACAACTGCTAATAGTATCCGATAAAAAGTTACAGCTGCTAGTATTATCAGATATTAGGTACTACATGTTTTTATTTCTCGAATGTTAAAGAGATTTTGGACAGTTCAAGACGACACACACAGGAATGTTTTAGTTCTGGATCTCAGATTAAAAAGGATGCTTCGTTTAAGGGGAAGCTAACAGATTGATTTTGGTTTAAATGTTTAAAGGCTAATATTTTTGGATTTATTGCAAAAATTGGTTACGGAGTTTATTTGGTATCTCTTATTTGAGATTGAAGTAAGTTTTACGAAGGAGTTTACTTATTTTATCTTGAAATCAGTGTTGGTTGGTTGCATGATTTCAATGATAACTTGCTTAAACATTTACGGTTTATGATTGGGACTTGGTTTATCTAGTTTCCAGCGGTCAAGGGGTGGTTGGTTGAGGACCTGGTAAACTATCACTTAAAGGAGTTACGTTGTAGTGCTCAGTGTCACACGAAGATGTCGATGTGGATAAATTCAAGAGGTGATGTGTTTTTAGAGATTTGATCAGCACAAATTCTCTACACCGTTCTTTAATCTACAATAGTGCAAGCTTAAGTAACAAATTTGGGAGATTTTACTTCAGTATCAAGTTCGGTATACTAAGTGTACTTCATCAGTAATCATTACATAGAGCCTACAGAATTTGAAGATTCAAGAAATGGTTAACATATGGGTTTCGGGGAAGCTTAATGTTAGAATGTTTAACCATTTACATGCATCATCGAGGTGAAGGTTTTTACTACTGCTAACCTTTGTTACTACTGCTAGTGTAAGTTTCTACTGCTCAAGTTCATTTTTCTTAAGGTGCATAATGAAGGGCAATTTGGGTCATTGGAATACTTGGATTAGAAGTGTAATATTGGTTCGTAGTTGTGAAGATCAAAGTTGCATACTTTAGTCTAGTATTTGATATTGACAAAAAGGGGAAGAAGATTTGATGATTTGCAACTTGTAGATCCTTGGTGGAATTGCATAGCTTAAGGGGAAGTTTCATTCGTATATTAACTTCAAGGGAAGTTCGTGCTTATTTGGTTTTGTCATTATCAACTAAGGGAAGATTGTTAGGAATTATATTTGAGTTGATATGACAAAACAAGAATGAAACAAGAAGGACTTAAAGGAAAAGGACCTAAATCGACAATAAAAGATTCTTCAAGCTGGTGGAGTATATTCTACAAAAGATGGAAGACATCAGAAGATACTAAAAGATATGCTTAAAAAGAATAAAGATAAAGATTAAAAGATTTAGTTTACTTATTGTATTTATTATCTTCCTTTGTAAGTCATGATCTCTCCCTATATAAAGAGATCATAGGCATATTGTTTTATACATCCAGAAGAGTGTGTGTGTGTACACAAGAAGATGTAAACGTCTAGTATAGAGTTGGTGTAGCCTCAAGGTAATCAAGGTTTTTCTTGATTCCAGTTATAGTTCATTGATGTAACCGTATTATCTTGATCAAATAATATTAGGGCTGTGGTGAATGTTTGGTAAAACCTTGTTGAATATCTTTATTCTTATTCCGCTTTGTTTTTATAACTTATGAACATTGATATTATCCTAGATAAAGGTCTAAACAACCTGAGCTTAAATGATCTAACGATTTATTGGTTTTCACAATTGGTATCAGAGCTTTGCTTTGAGAAACTTTGATCTAGAAGACATGGAGCTTGAATCTACAAATAGTGGTCCTACTGCAAAGCTTCCCATACTTAAATTGGGAGAGTATGAGATGTGGGCTATAAGGATTAAGCAGTACTTACATATCCAAGACTATGCACTCTAAGAAGTGATAAAAAATGGTGATTCATGGGTTTCAATATCTCAAACAACTGAGGAGAATGGGTTAACAGTTACAAAGATGTCTACACCTGCAACTGCAGAAGAGAAGACAAAGAAAAAGAATGATGTCAAAGCTAGGGGTTTGTTACTCATGGCACTTCCAAATGAACATCAGCTAACATTCAGTCAGTATCCAGATGCTAAATCTATGTTTGCTGCCATTGAAACAAGATTTGGAGGTAATGCAGCTACCAAGAAAACTCAGAAAACTCTCTTGAAGCAACAATATGAGAATTTCAGTGCAACAAGTGCAGAGTCTCTTGACTCTATTTTCAATAGGCTTCAGAAGATAGTCAGTAGGCTTGCTATCTTGGGTGTGATCATTGCCCAAGAAGATTTAAACTTAAAATTTTTAAGCAGCTTAAAACCTGAGTGGAATACTCATGTAGTTGTTTGGATGAATAAGCCTGAGATTGAGACTATGAGTATAGATGATTTGTACAACAATTTCAAAATTGTTGAACAAAAGATAAAGAAAACTGTTGGTACATCTAGTGGTGGTCAAAACTTGGCCTTCATGACTGCACCAAGCTCTAGCAGTACTAATGATGCCAACACTGCTTCTTTACAAGTTAGCGCTGCTAGCCCTAGTGTTAATACTGTCAGTCCACAAGTTTGCACTGCAAGTGTCAGTGATAATACTGTGTATGCTTTCATGGTTGAAAATCTAAATGGTTCTAATGTCCTACATCAGGACTTAGAGTAAATTCATGAAGATGATTTGGAAGCAATGGATATGAAGTAGCAACTCTCTTTGCTAAGTGTAAGAACAAAGAAGTACTATCAGAAGACAGGCAAGAAGATTTTCATTAATGGTAATGATATTGCTGGATATGATAAATCTAAGGTGGAGTGTTACAACTGTCATAAGTTGAGACACTTTGCTAGGGAATGCAGAGCATCAAGAAGCAAGGAAGATCAGTTCAGAAATCAAGACAACACCAGGAAGCAAGGAAACAAAGAAGACACTTCCAAGGAAATGATGGCTATTGATGGTGTAGGTTTTGATTGGAGTGACATGGCAGAAGAACAAGTTCAGACAAACATGACTCTAATGGCATTTTCAGACTCAGAGGTACACAATGATAAAACTTGCTCTAAATCTTGTCTGAAAAACTATGAATCTCTTAAGAAGCAATATGATGATTTGGTTGCTAAAAAACATGAAACTGAATTTAAGGCAATCACTTATAAAAGAGGACTAGATACTGTTGAGGCACAACTTGTCACATATAGGAAGAATGAGGTTCTTTTTAGTGAAGAAGTTGTTGTCCTTAAAAGAGAAGTAGGAATCAAACAATATGAAATTAATACGCTTAAAACAGAGTTTGAAAAACTTAAGCAAGAAAAGGATGCCATTGATTTAAAATTGAGAAATTTAATAAGGCCTCAAAAGACTTAGATCAGTTGTTAGGAAGTCAGATAACTGACAAGAGTAAAAAGGGTTTTGGATTTAGTGCAGTTCCTCCACCTCATCCCCTAATTTATAATAGACCTAACAAACTAGATCTGTCTTATTCTGGTCTTGATGAATTCAAAGAGCCTAAATTCAAAGGCTATGGTCCTGAGAACAGTAAGAAAGAGTCTAATATTGGTTGTAAAAAGGAATCAGATAATTCTAAGGAGAATTCTGATAAGTCTTTGGTAAAAGAACAAGAATCACAGGTCAAAAGTAGCTTTGTTGAAGGTTGTGGGTCTAACACTAGTAAGAGTGTTAGTGAAGTAGAACCTAAGAAAGTTAGGGAGAATAATGATGCTCCAATTATTGAGGAATGGGTGTCAGATGATGAGGAACAAGATGAGTCTAAGACTAAGCCTGAAAAGAAAACTGTTATTCCTACTGCTGCTAAAATAGAAAAACCAGTTAAGAAGTCAGTTAGGTATGCAGAAATGTATAGATCACAAAGTCCTAGAGGGAATCAGAGAAATTGGAATGGTCAGAAGTCCAATCAACTAGGTAGTGAATTTGTGATGTATAACAAGGCTTGTTTTATTTATGGGAGCTTTAATCATGTGCAGAGAAATTGTACTTACCATCAAAAGAAAAAGGTGGTAAGTGGGAACAATTACAACAGGGTGGATAATTACTATTATGCCAAGACCTCACACCATAGAACCCACAAAAATGTGACTCCAAGAGCAGTTTTGCTGAGAACTGGCCTAAAACCTCTTAGTACTGCTAAGTCAGTTTATACTGCTCACCCAAAACCAACAGTGCATTGTGCTAGACCAAAAACTCATTTTTTTCAAATCAGCACAATCTATTGTCCAAAGGCCCTTTTATAAGAAACCAACATTAACTAACAGGCATTTTAATCATAAGGTTAATACTGTTAGGCCTAGAATAGTTAATACTGCTAGGTCATACAGAACACCTGTTAATACTGTTAGGCCTAGAATAGTTAATACTGCTAGGTCAAATAGAACATCAGTTAATGCTGCCAGGGCAAATAGGTTCAATGTTGTTAAGCCCTCAGCATGTTGGGTTTAAAGACCTATCAAACCCAATAGTGCATCAATCACTTTGAACAGATATAACTACATTGATGCACAGGGCAGATCCAAGTCAGTAATGGCTTGGGTCCCAAAAGGAATCTAATTTCCTTATTCTTTTGTATAGGGCAAGCCACAACATGATGTGACGTAAATCTATCATCACAGTCACAAATGATTGAGAATGATATTCCATGTCTCGTGACCACTTCCTTCATGTACAACCTTGTCACTTTGTCTATTGGGTCATTTTCCCTCATCTGTAAAAAGTGTGCAGACTTCATAAGACGGTCTACAATTACCCAAATGGTATCATAACCACTTGACGTCCTTGGGAGTTTAGTGATGAAATCCATGGTAATATTATCCCACTTCCACTGAGGAATCTCAGGTTGCACCAACAAACCAGATGGTTTTTGGTGTTTAGCTTTGACCTTTAGGCATGTCAAACACTTGTTACATAAGTGGCAATATCGACTTACATGTTGGGCTACCAATATAATTTCTTCATGTCCTAGTACATCTTGTCGGAACCTAGATGAACAAAATATTTTACTTGTGGGACTCATGCATAATCAAAGTCCTTAGATCACCATAGCATGGCAACCAACTTGTATTATTTAAACATAATGTTCCATCGGCACGCGATTCTAACTTTTCCTTCAATTTACAATTAGCATACCTCCAACATCTTTAGCATCGAGGTTTTCTGCTTTTCTTGCCTCAGTCTGAGCTTCTAGAATTTGCTTGGGAAGATCCAAGCCAATAGTCATCACTAAGACTCGAACCCGTAATGGCTTAGTTCGTTCTTTTTTGCTCAAAGTGTCAGCCACTACATTAGCTTTTCCCGGGTGATAATGAATTTCGCAATCATACTCACTGACTAATTCTAACCAACGATGTTGTCTCATGTTTAATTACTTCTGATCAAGAATGTGTTGTAGACTTTTGTGATGCAGTAAACACGGTACACTTGTTGTTCCGTACAGATAGAGGGGGGGGGGGGGGGGGGGGGGGGGTGCCTCTAAATCTTTAGAGCGAACACTACTGCTCCTAACTCCAAGTCATGAGTCGTGTAATTCTTCTCATGAATTTTTAGTTGTCGTGATGCATAAGTGATCACCTTCTCATTTTGCATTAAAACAACACCTAATCTTTTATGCGAAGCATCATAATAAAACATAAAGTTCTCAGCTCCTTCAGGTAAAGCCAAGATAGGTGCACTACATAACTTTTCCTTTAATAACTAGAAAGCTGCTTCTTGTTTGTCACCCCAATCAAACTTGACCTTCTTCTGAGTTAGCTTGGTCATTTATTTGGCGATCTTAGAAAATCCATCACTGAATCTTCGATAATAACCGCAAGACTAAAAATTGATGAGTCTCCGTTGCAGTCTTAGGAGATGCCCAATCTTTAATAGACACGATCTTGGCAGGATCTACGTGAATGCCCTTACTGCCAATCACGTGACCGATGAACTGTACATTTGGAATCCAAAACTCACACTTAGAAAATTTTGCATACAACTCTTCTTTCTTAAGCAACTCTAATATTACCTTTAGATGCTCTTCGTGCTCTTGCTTGGTATTTGAGTAGATCAGAATGTCGTCAATAAAGACAATCCAAATTTTTTCCACCTAACTGTTGCACACCCGATTCACGAGATCTATAAATACAGCCGGTGCATTAGTCAAACCAAATGGCATAACTTAAAATTCATAATGTCCATATAGAGTTCTAAAAGAGGTCTTTGGGATATCTTTTTCATGAACTCTCAGTTGGTGATAACTCGATCTCAAGTCGATCTTCGAGTAGACACTCGACCCTTGAAGTTAATCGAATAAATCGTCAATTCTTAAGCGGATAACGGTTCTTCACCGTTAGCTTATTAATTCCCGTAATCGATTGCACATCCAAAAAAAAATGAAAAAAAAAAAAAAAAAAGAATGTCCATCCTTCTTACTTGACAAACAAGACCGGAGCTCCCCAAGGTGAGGAACTGGGTCTTATAAAGCCTTTGTCGGATAGTTCCTACAATTGATCTGACAATTCTTTCATCTCAGATGGAGCCAATCGATAAGGCGCCCGTGCTACAGGTGCAACACCAGGTACTAAATCGATTTGAAATTCCACTTGTCGGGTTGGTGGAATACCCAGCAAGTCCTCGGGAAATACTTCGGGTAAATCTCGAACAATAGGTACATCTTCAAGTCGCTTCCCCTCCGACTTGTCTTTAGCCTTCTTGGCGGTAACATGTGCCAAAAAGACATGACATCCTTTCAGCAAATACTTTTGAATTTTTGTGTGCATGAGATGATGTTTAATCGAGACTCGTGCTCGTTGTTGCTTCCATCACCACGAACAATTAAGATCTCATTTCCAAAGGGAATACAGACGATCTTCTAGTCACAGACGATTACAACATGATATTTTGATAACCAGTCCATGCCAATTATGACGTCAAAACTACCAATCTCTAGGGGCATTAAATCAATGTTGAGTGGATGATTTAGAAAATTCAAAGTGCAACCCCGTATAAGTGTATTAACCCAAATTATTTTATCTTCAACTAACTCAACGTCATAACCATGGTCTAGTGTAGTTGGGATGATATCAATCAAAGAACTAAATGCAGTAGACACGAAACTCCTATCAGCACCAGTATCAAATAAAATCAAAGCATAACGGTTGTTTAGGAGGACGTACCGTGACAACATTGGAGTTCGGGTTTGTCCCTGAAATGCCCACAACATAAGCCCTTGCCACAACATTACCATTCCCAGCTTGATTTCCCTGATTCTTGTTCTTTAACTTCGGCAATTACTCTTGAAATGGCCCTGAGCTCCACACTCAAAGTAAGTGAGAACTATTTGATTTTACCCTTGGGCTCTCTAGTTGTTGGCAGTAGCAGGCTGGATTCTATAGTCCTGGGTGAGATGGCCAGTCCTCTTGCAATTGGTGCACTTGGGAGCACACTGTCCATCATGATGGTAGTTGCATTTAGGGCACAAAGGTTTAGATACTCCGTACTGTTTCTTGTTCCCAGGCCATGCAACTATAGGCCCATGCCACATTAGCCTTTTTAAAGGCTGCTACTGTTTTGATTGTCATTGAATTGTCTCAAACTCCTTTTGTTTTCAGCTTGACTGTTCAGCCAAAGTACGTAAGTCTTGATCCATCAGATCATTAGCAATTTCAATTGCTTCTTGCATGGTCTTTGGCTTAGAAGCCATCACACTCTCTTAAATCATGTCAGGAAGTCCCCTAACATACTTTTCAACTTGATCAGATTCTACGGGACATTACCCGATGTTTAGTCCTATAATATAATCCTTTCACAACAATAAGCAAACCCAAATAAGCCCTATATAAGCCGGATAGAAGAAAGAAAAAGAAAAGAAGAGAGAAAACTTAGAATGTTAGATTAAGAGAGAGAATTGATGGATTACAAGTGAACAAATGTAACCAACACCCTCTCCATGTGTGGAGAGGGTTTCTTTTATACCCTTGAACCATAAGTGGCATGTGGGCTTTCTAACTTGGGTCGGGCTTGTCATATCTTGGGCTTTGAGCCCGAAACATGGACAATATTAGATTACAATCCAAGCCCATTGAACCCGACTAGCCTATTACTTTACAAGACCTAATTTGACTTTATAAGACCGATAACATTCTTGTTTGACTTAATATAATTAAGGCTAACACCGCACATTAATGCCAATTCTTGGAAACATTGCATATAGCTTGCAATATCAGTTCCCTTGACCTTTAGCTTCCAGATCTCAATCTCTAGCTTCTTAATCTCGCCTCTAAGACAGTATTTGTCTGTCAGCATCTTCATTAAAGATTTCTATGTCATTTCGTAAGCAGCATTATGACCAACAACCTTGACGTGGGAATTCTAGTACGTAATAGCACTGCCAAGTAGAGTGCAAGTGACAAACTTGATCTGGTTCCCAACAGCGTAAGTTGCATATGTGAAAAGACTAATTCAAACCTATTCTGAACCATCGAGTCAAACAATGACTCCCTCAGTACCCTTGAAGTTAATGTGTTAGCATTACACAGAATCGTTGTAAGTGCACTCAACGAGCAAATTGGCTCCTACCCTTCCAGCTACCATTCCGAACCATGGTTTGTACATCACCATTTCTACTGGTTCTGTTTGCTTCAATTTCTGCCAATGCATCAGCAACTCCTTAGGCAATTAGTGCCTTAATTTGAGCATCGATCATAGGTGTGGTGGTGGTTGTTGTGGCGGTTGATTCACCAAAGTCATCATCAACCACTTCATCTCTAAAGACAAGACTACCTCTATGAGGAACATGATCAATCTTCACACAATTCGTGATGACTCATTGCTCGGTATATTGAAGTTTGTTTCCAAGACGCAAGATTATCAGCAGTATGAAGCCCTAATTCCTGATGATATGATCAATCAAGACATCAAAGATTCTAAAGCTTATAAGTCTTACTACGACTTTGCTACTAGAAAAGCTACTCCCAAGAAAGCAAGGAAGTATAAGAAACTTGCTTCACCCTTAAGAAAATTGTCTCCTGTATTGGAAGAAGAACCTATAGTGAAGCCTAAGAAATCTAAGAAACCTACCAAGAAGTCTACTACTGTGCCCACAACAGGTGTCGTCATCAGAGATACTCTTGGTGTGTTTGTATTAAAGAATAAAGCACCAGCTAAGGTCGATAGAGGCAAAGGCATGGAATTACTGTCTGATGCAGCATTACTTGAAGCTGCTCGGCTAAAAGAAGCTCTCAAGAAAAGCAAAAAAATAAATAACCCAAAAAAAACAAAAAAAAAAAAAAAAAAAAAACTAATAAAAACTAGAAACATCAAACAATAAAAAAAAAAAGCAAGTAGGATTCTCACATGCTTCATCCTAGTGGCTCAGGTGATGGAGTTGGTTCCCAACCAAAGGTTCCTGATGAGTCCAAAGACAAGACAACTGGTATAGATGAAGGAACTGGTACTAAACCAGGGGTTCTCGATGTACCCAAATATCAATCTGAGAGTGAGAACGAATCTTAAGGAGATAGTAAAGATGATACTAATGATGATGACAGTGATGATGTCAGT
Organism: Tanacetum coccineum; assembly: GCA_026074375.1. Taxonomy (NCBI): domain Eukaryota; kingdom Viridiplantae; phylum Streptophyta; class Magnoliopsida; order Asterales; family Asteraceae; genus Tanacetum; species Tanacetum coccineum. The sequence goes on along the minus strand of BQNB010069333.1, from coordinate 8,362 downwards.
AAAGGTGATGATGATAAGGCTGACAGTGATGATGATAATGATGCACAAGATAGCGAAAGGATGGATTCAGATGAAGAGGAGAATCATAATCTTAATCTGAAAGTTGATGAAGAAGAAGAAACACAAGAAGATGAGTACATACATACTCCTGACTATTATGTACCTACTGATGAAGAAACCAATGATAAAAACAAGGAATTTGATGATGAAGAGTATGATGAATTATACAAGGATGTAAACATGAGGTCAAAAGTTGCAAAACATGAAGAAGTAAGGAAAGGAGATGTAGAGATGACTGATGATACTCATGAAAGTACTTCTCAAGAAAAGTCATATGAGCGAGTCATTGAAGATGCACATGTGACACTCACTTCTTCATAAAAGACTGCAGGTTCAAAAAAAGCAAAGCTCTTCTATGTCATCCGACTTTGCAAGCAAATTTCTCAACTTGGATAATGTTTCACCAGTCATTGACGAAGTTGCTTCTATAATAAATGCCAAGGTTCGTCATAAAGAATCAAGCACCCCCAATTCTCTCAGTACATGTGACGGCTATCTTGGAAGCTTCTACTTTTCCTGCAACAACCGTTTCTCCATCAATTTAGCCATTTACTCCCATTCCACAAAGTCAACACCAGCTCCCACACCAACAACTGCTCTAACTACAACCTCAATTCCCGCACTTCTAGATTTTTCTTCCCTATTCGGATTCGATCAAAGAGTTTCTACCTTGGAAAAAGAGCTTGCTCAATTCAAACAAGTTGACCATTCTGCTCATATTCTCACATCTATCAAATCTCAAATTCTTGTAATGGTTGATGAACATCTTGCTACAAGAATTAGCTTTGCTACTCAAACTGCTCGCCAGTCATACACGGCAGAATTTGAGAAGAAAGCTCAAGAAGAGAAGGATAGATACATTGATCTCGTTGACAAATCTATTAAGGATATCATCAAAGATGAATTAAGAGTCAACTCCCTCAGATCCTACCAAAGGAAGTATCAGACTTTGCCACTCCTGTGATCCAAAGTGCCATTAATGAATCACTTGAGAAAGTCATCTTAGCCAAATCTTCTTCTCAACCAAAGTCGACATAGGAGGCTACAGTATCTCTCACTGAGTTTGAATTGAAGAAGATTCTTCTAGACAGGATACAGAAAAGTAAATCGTTTCGAGGTGCTCTAGAACATAGACAACTCTACGATGCACTGATCAAATCTTACAAGCTTGACAAGGACCTCTTTGAACCCTATGGTAACACATATTCTATAAAGAGAGACTGTGACAACAAGGATCAAGATGAAGACCCTCCAGCTGGTTCAGACCAAGGGTTGAAGAAGAGGAAGATGAGCAAGGATGTTGAACTTCCAAAAGGCTCTAAATCAAAAGATTCTACGTCAAGCTCATCCAAAGGCACCAAGTCCTAGCTGAAATCATCTGGCAAGTCTGTGCAAGGAGAGGAACCAGTGTTTGAGGTTACAAACAACGAGATATCACAAGATCAAGGAGGTGACTTGGGTAACAAAGAGGATCAACCCAGTGTCAAGACAAGTCTAAAGCATGACTGGTTTAAGAAACCTAAATGACCTCCGACTCCTGATCCTGCTTAGAATGATGGAAAATCTATTGACTTCATACCGCCTCAAACATGGATAAGCAAAATTGCTCAAACGGAAAAGCCTTCTCTTACATTTGATGAGCTGATGAGCACTCCTATCGACTTCTCAGCATATTTCATGAACAATCTAAAGATTGATAAGCTGACTCAAAAGATTCTGGTAGGACTTGCTTTTAAACCTTCTCAAAGGCATTTGCAAAAGCTTCGTAGAACTTGAGTATAACCTTGAAGAGTGTTATAAAGCTGTAACTGATCGACTTGATAGGAACAACCCTAAAGGCCATGAATATCCATTTGACCTTAGCAAGCCACTATCGTTGATTGAACCTCAAGGTCGTCAAGTAGTTCATGCTAACTACTTCTTCAACAAAGACCTCGAATATATGAAAGGTAGAATGTAACACCCCCAAAATGGGTGGCAGCGGAATATGGGTCTGAGAGTGTTACTTCATAGATCAACAACACAAGATATGAGAACAACCTCTATATGAGTCGTTTGAAAATGATAGATTGGATTAAATAAACTTGTTTGTTACATAAGTTCAAAGCTTAAATTGTTCACCCATGAAAATGTAAAGATTTTTATACATAACAAATACTCCAAAATGTAATGCATTTAAATCTCCATGAAAAATGATTCCCAAAATGTTGACCCCCAATGTATCCATGTTCTTGTACCTTATTGACCTGAGAAAAACAAGCTTTAAAACGTCAACATAAAGTTGGTGAATTCATAGGTTTAATAAATGTATAAGGTAGGACCGCAAGATTTCCAAATGTAAGACATGTAACACATACAATATCTCAAAAGTAGTTACGAAATGCACTAAGCCCATGACACTAAAGCTACAACATATATGTATGCAAATTAATGCAAATAATGTGCCCCTGTAGATGTTCAACCCGCAACATCTAAATTGTTCCGACATGGTATACATTCGTTGTTTCAGTACATTCGTAACTAGTGAGCGCTACTCACACGAACAGGGATATCAATCCCAAATAGATCTATTCATAACATTCGCGCTTACAATCTATTAATTAACAATTCATGGGCATAGTGGGTTATAGCTACTTAGGTAAACTCGTTATTGTATAAAAGCGTACTTGTGTCCAATCGTAAAACAATGCATGTTTCTCACCCTAAAGTTGTAAAACAATGCATGTTTCTCACCCTAAAGTTGTTTCTCAACAATGTATTATTTGTTAAAAAATATATGATTTAATATTTTATTGATTATGTAATGATATTATATAATTAATTTAATTGTTTTATAAAATTATGTATAAAAGTGAAAATAGTGCACAGGGTTTTATAAACCTCGTATCTTTATCGTTTTAACTCATTAGTCTTAAATGCCTTTGTATCCCCAGCTGAGGGAACAGGGTCAACAATAGGTATAGCAGAAGAGTCGGCCGGATCTAGGTGCTCCTCCTCCACCTCGTCATCATTCTCGTCCTCAAAGGGCTCCTCATCCTCTTCATCAGTATCATCATCATCATCGTCATCATCGGAGGGCTCATCATCACCATCCCCTCCATCAGCAGGATAGTCAGTATGATCCTCCTCGGGGTCCTCCTCTGGATCCTCATCCGGATCGGAGTCGGCTACGTAGCCTGGTGATAAGGCAGTAGATAAGGCACTAGCAGGTAGAGGCTGGTCCTCCAAGGGTGCCTCAGCATCGAATGGTGCTAAGTACTCAGGGTACTCAGGCTCCGGTATATATGGTACATCAACAGGTGAAGGTGGGTGCTTAGGACCAGGCACATAATCAGGAGATGGTGGGTGCTCATGTCCAGGCACATAGTCAGGAGATGGTGGAGCTACCGGCTGCATGGGGAGTCCATCATATCCGTATATGATGACTCGTGGAGGGCCTCCATCAGACGGCTCCTTATCAGCTCCCCAATAGACCTCTCACTGCTCAGAATCAGTGTAGACAAATTGTATGTACCTGTGGATAAAGACATGACTACAGAAACAACAAAATAATTTATATAAGACATTATTAAGATCAATATATCATAGGTATAATATAAACACGTATATAGGTCATAAAGCATACAGTATAGACCAACTTATGCAACTCAATGGGTATGCATGCCCGTTTGAAAACTTATTGTATGATTGCAATGTTTGAAAATGGTTATAGTCCAAGTAAAACATTTGACCTGGTTCTCTATAACCTTGGCTCTAGATACCAATCTGTAACACCCCCAAAATAGGTCGCAACGGAATATGGGTCTGAGAGTGGTACTTCATAGATCAACAACACAAGATATGAGAACAACCTCTTATATGAGTCTTTGAAAATGAGACCTTGATAAAAATAAACTTGTTTTGTTACATAAGCTCGAAGCTTAAATCTCACCCTATGAAAAGGTAAAGAGTTTTTAATACATAAACCAATACACCAAAATGTAATGCATTTAAATCTCCATGCAAAATGATTCCTAAAAATGTTGAACCCCAATGTACCTGTCTTGTACCTTATTGACCTAAAAAAACAGCTTTAAAACGCAACCATAAAGTTGGTGAATTCACAGGTTTAATAAATGAATAAGGTAGGACCGCAAGATTTCCAAATGTAAGACATGTAACACATACAATATCTCAAAAGTAGTTACGAAATGCACTAAGCTCATAACACTGAAGCTACAACATATATGTATGCAAATTAATGCAAATAATGTGCCCGTGTAGATGTTCAACCTTCAACATCCAATTTCTTCCGACATGGTATACATTCGTTGTTTCAGTACATCGATAACTAGTGACGCTACCTCACCCAACGAGATGTCATTCCAAAATAGGATCTATTCATAACATCGCGCTTACAAATCCTATAATTAACATTCATGATACATGGAATAGTGGTTAACTAATTAGGCAAACTCTAATTTGTATAAAAGCGTACTTGCATCCCATCATAAAACAATGCAATTTCTCATCCTAAATTTAAATCAATGTAATAGTATATAAAGTGAGGCTATTGAACACACCGTAATAATGAATTGATTATCTAATCAATTAAGTAATCCGATGGGGGCACATCCGAATTACAACCTAATTAATTGTAGGTCGTATGAGCATAATGTATTTTATAAATAAAATATCACATGTTATATAGTTACACCACCACCTAATAGTTCTTTTTTAATTTAAAAAAGAAATTAAAATAATAATTAAATCGTACTTTGTTAAATAAAGGCATAATATTCGAACCGTAAAGAAAATAATATTTTTTTCTTCAACAATGTATTCAATTATTAAAAATATATATTTAATATTTTAATTGATTATTAATAAATTATATAATTAATTTAATTGTATTATAAAATATTGTATAAAATGAAAATATGCCCAAGTTTTATAAACCCAGTATCTTTATCGTTTTTAACTCCATTTATGTGTTTTCTTTATTCCACGGGTTCGTATTAAGAAAATCTATCAAAATACTAATTTATTATATGTTTAATATGTGTGTGTGTTGGTGGTGTGCGGGTAGAAACATAAACAGAAGTAAAGTGTATAAAAATACTTTTTATAACTTTAATTATTGAAATCGTATTTTAATTTGGTTTTTAGTGATTCCTATGTCCACGTCTCCTAATAAACCCTTTATTTAGAAAAATTAATTCCCAACAGTTTACCTCGTAACATAACAATTTTTATAAATTTACTTTTATAAATATACTTTTTAACTTAAACTTGTAAAATAACGTATCACCTTCATTTTAAATCTGTTTTTCGGAGTATTCTTAAATTTGGACTCCTCATAAAAAGTAATATCTTTAAAAATATCGCCTTAACATATCAGATCGGAACATGAAGGTTGTTATAAAAATAACTTTTATAAAAATACTTTTATACATTTAATTATTGTAAACTTAAAAATGTCATATCTCCTTCGTTATAGCTCGGTTTTTCAAGTTCCTTATATTCTTACGATCCTTGTTGATAAGTACATTAAAATAAAATATAAAATAAATATGTTTATATACGAATTCAAATGGTAGGTAATTAAGTTTTTACATAATTAGTTTTATACACTTGTTTTATATACTTGTCACTTTATTAAACCATTACAAGTCTTCTAACTTAATAAATAGCATAATTTGATATATCTTAAGTCCTCTAAAATATGTCTATGATACTTGTCCATGAGTAAGTGTCCTCAAAATCATTTGTTCATAACTTTTGTAATTAAAACCTTTAACACAAAATAATTCATAAACTAACCATATAAATTATTTAATACTTATATATAATATGTACTTCCATTTTAAATGTTATTTCACCATACATGATATAAATTTTGAATCATAATTGTCCTTGTAGTATCTCATAAATCCTAAAAATTAACCTAGGTGGTGTTTAACATATGTAACAAGCACGTAAAGTAAGAAACATGAATAAATGGAAATGTTAAATCTTAAATAGACCTTATAGAAATGTAGAGGATTGATGAATACAAGCTTATACTTAAGCTTGAACCAAATAAAGTAAACCCAAGATTAAAACCCTAATGAAACCCTAATTTCTTTTCTAGCTTCAAATCCTTGCTAATACCAAAACCCAAGCTTCCAAAAACACCTTAAATGATCTTAGATATGAATAATAATAAGTCTTGAACACTTGTATCCTTGTAGAATTAAAACAACAAAAAACCCTAGTTAAATTAGGGTGATCTGTGGGTTTGCTTAAGGGAAAAGAGAGAGAATTATGAAGTTTGCTAGTAAATTATAAGAGACTATGTGTTATCTATCCTAGCACTTACTACTTATAGATGGAAGTATTCAAAAACAACATTAAACAAACCTTGGACTAGTAATGATTTAGGGTACAAAAGCAAAGTGATCTCCTCCCCCCAAGACATAAAGAACGGCCAAAATGGGTTTTAGGGTACCATGATGTGCCAATTTCTAGATACATGGGACTAAGGTGTACTTGTGTGTAAGGTGTTGACTAGGAAGGCATTATACTAGTGGGTTTAAGGTTCTATTTATTGTGGTATCTCTTGGATCTGGTTCTAGAGAGTTATAGGAGTAGGAAATATTAACATTTTGGGTATTGGGTGTAATAGTGGGTATTTGTTTGAGTGTAGATAGGTATAGGTGCTTTCGGGTATGCCTAAATATATTTTATTGCAAAACGTAAACGTTTTATGTAACCAACAAAAATAAAATAGGAAAAGTTTTAAATTATACTCTTAATAATTATATCACATTTGCTTGATGTAAACTTTAACTCGTTTGGTGTCCGTTTACGTTGAATGTTGATTTTTAGTTTACGCGATTTAACAATACGATAATAATTAAATGCGAACGCATAAAACTCTAAAAATAAATAATTGTAATAGTTGTGTCAAGAAATTACCTAAAATAATGGTTTGTTACCGTCTTCCTCCATTAAGGGAGCCTTGTCCGCAAGGCTCAAGATGCGGCACATGTCGAGGGTGCGGTTTTTGTGAAGAGTTATGGATACTTCTTCTGGAATTGATCTTCACGTTCCCATGTAAACTCAGGACCTCTCATGGAGTTCCATCGAACTTTGATGATGGGGATACGGCTTTGCTTTAACCTCTTAACTTCACGATCCATAATCTCTACTGGTTCTTCAACGAAGCGGAGCTTATCATCAATGTGTATTTCATCCAACAAAACTGCCAACGGCTCATCGGATAAACACTTATTTAGATTGGATACATGAAATGTGCTATGAACCCTTGTTAACTGTTGAGGTAGTTCGAGTCTATAAGCAACGGTTCCCACTTTGTCTAACACTTTGAAAGGTCTAATATATCTAGGGTTCAACTTCCCTCGTTTTCCAAAACGTATGACCCCTTTCCAAGGTGATACCTTTAACATCACTCGGTTACCAACTTGAAATTCTAAAGGCTTACGAATCACACCGGCGTAACTCTTTTGGCAATCACGAGCAGCTTGAATTCTTTGCTTGATTTGGACAATCTTCTCGGTTGTCTCATGAATGAGTTCTGGACCGGTGAGTTGAGCGTCTCCGACCTCGGCCCAACAAATAGGTGATCGACACTTTTGACCATAAAGTGCCTCGAATGGGGCAGCTTTAATACTAGCATGATAACTATTGTTGTATGAAATTTTGATCAGCGGTAAGTGTCTTTCCCAACCATTCCCAAAGTCTATCACGCAAGCGCGCAACATATCTTCTAATGTCTGAATGGTCCTTTCACTTTTCCCATTGGTTTGCGGATGGTAAGCCGCACTTATATCCAACTGTGACAATCCGTTAATTTCAGGTCGTTATTTTATTCTTGAGTATTAATTATAATTTTCATTTTTATGTTGAGATATGGACTCACGACTAACTGGGAGAATTAGGACTTACATTTGTAATTTACGTAATGTTTATGAAGAACCGGTGAATTCTACGTTAAGCATCGACGCTTATATTTTCAAAATGCCATAGAAATAATTTTATTACATTTGTTTTTATTTTTCGTGTTAAGCGCATTTTTTGTATTTTACGTAAAATCTTTACGAGCAATGTTTATAATTATTATTCGTCTTGTACCGTACGTAATTTAAGATTTTTAGAAAAGTATCCCAATTAATGTAGAAATATTTTTACTTTGTTCGTTTTTACTTCGTGGTTCCGCCTAAACTCTTATTATATATATCGTTAATACCCGTTAGCCTCAAAACTACCTACCTATCTTAAAATTTATACCCTAAACACAAAAATCATTATAAATTAAACA
>BQNB010069332.1:0-33524 GCA_026074375.1 Tanacetum coccineum | reverse complement strand
GTCTGTGTCTAAGAAGAAAGATCCAACAAAGGGTAAAAGAAGTAAAGGTATAGAAATACTTTTTGATGCAGCTCTAACAGAAGCAGCTCAGCTCAAGGAGGCTACAAAACAAAGCAAGAAAGATTTTCACATCTCTCATGCAAGTGACTCAGGTGATGGAACTGATTTTGAATTAGGGGTTCCTGATGAGAAACAACGCAAGATCTCTGGTGCAGATGAAGGAACTAGTACTAAACTAGGGGTTCCTGATGTACCCAAATATGATTCTGAAAGTGATAAAGAGTCTTGAGGTGATAGTAGAGAAGAAGATGACGATGTTAAAGATGATTATGAAGATGAAAGTGATGATGATAAGGGTAATGACGATGATGGTGATAATGATAACAATGATGATGATAGTGAGGACGAAAGGACTGGGTCGACAGAGATGAGAATCCTAATCTTAATCAGTCCAATGAAGAACATGAAGAAGAAGAAGAAGAATATATTAATGAAAGAGTTCATACTCTTGACAACTATGAACTTATTGATGAAGAAAACATGGATGAAGAAGAAGATGATGATGTCACCAAGGAGTTGTATAAAGATGTGAACGTGAATTTGGGAAACAAAGATGCTGAAATGACTAATGCTGAGCAGGATGAAGCAGAACTACACAATGTTTCTCAAGAGTCAGGGTTTGAGTATATAGAGGAAGATGCTCATGTGACACTTACTACTGTCCATAACATACAGAAGACTGAAGGTCCAATGCAAAGCTCTTTTATATCATCCGACTTTACATATAAGCATCTAAACCTTGAGAACACTTCTCCAACTGATAATGATATTGCATCTTTGATGGACACCACCGTTCATCATGAAGAAACAAGCAGTCAGGCATCTTCCCTTTTTACCGTACCTATAACGGTAATCCCTGAAATCACGTCTGTTTTTACCATAAACATTCCTCCACCACCTCCTTCCTTCAATCCTCTTCCACAACAAACAACACCAACTCCTACACCCAACTTTAAATGCAACAACCTTATTTCCTGCACTTCCAGACTTCTCATCCGTATTCAAATTCAATGATAGAGTTACCAACTTGGAAAATGATCTATCAAAAATGAAGCAAGTTGACCGGTATGCTCAAGCCATCTCCTCCATACCTGCTATTGTAGATTGCTACATTGACAACAAACTAGAAGAAGCCATACAAAAAGCGATTAAGTCCTGTACTACATAATGTAAAAAAGAAGCTCTAGCTGAGAAGAATGAGTATATAGATCTCATTAACACATCAGTGAGAGTTATTATCAAAGTGGAAGTCAATACTCAACTTCCTCAAGCAGTCTCAGACTTTGCAACTCTTATGATTGAGCAAAATGTCACAAAATCACTAGAAGTTGTTGTCTTAGCAAAGTCTTCCTCTCAACCAAAGTCTACTTATGTTACGGCTGCATCACACTTAGAGTTTGAACTTATGAAGATTCTTATGGACAAGATAGAGGAACAAAAATCATATCTTAGAGCTGGCTATAAAAGGGAGCTTTATGATGCACTGGTCAAATCTTATAACACTGACAAAGATCTCTTTGAATCATATGGTGACGTATTCATGTTGAAAAGGAGTCGATACAAGAAAGATAATGATCAAGACCCCTCTACCAGATTAGACCGAGGGAGGAAATGAAGGAAGACGAGTAAAGATGTTGAATCATCTAGGGATCCAAAGTCTAAGGAGTCTAAGTCATCAAGCTCCTCTAAAGGCACCTTCTACACTCAACACAAGCCATTTGGCAAGTCTACCCATGTAGAGGAGCCAAGTCATATAGTTGATGACTCAGGAGTGCAACAGAATTAAGAGTTTGATATGGGTAATAATGATGAACAACCCGATGTCGAGGCTGCTGCAAGGCATAATTGGTTTGAGCAACCTGAAAAGCCTCTGACTCCTGATCCTAATTGGAATAAGAGAGAACATATTGACTTCCTACCACCTCAAACCTAGATTAGTGACACTACTCGTGCAGTAAAACCTCCTACTTCATTCGATGAGCTCATGGATACTCTAATCTACTTCTCTGCATTTGTCACGCCCCCAAAATCAGACTGCAGTGAAACGGTAACATTGGGGTGCGACGTCACGGCACAAGAAGTACAAGTCACAGGAAACAACCTCAAAATGAGACGTTTTAAAAATACATTTCACATTTGATACATTAAAAAAACATCAGAGTTAATAAACAAGGTCCCTACAATTTTAACAAAATACAATGTTTTCAAAAATAAGGTTTTATCAAATGTGGTAAAACTTAGAGTCTCCGAACTACATATCTACGCGGCTTCCCCTCGTGGTATAAATACCTGAAAGACCTGAGATAAAACATGCTAAAAATTCAACAAAATTGTTAAGTGAATTCATGGGTTTATATAATGGATAATCGAGTTTTCAGAGTTATAGTAATACTTACAACGAATACAATCATCATATAAATAGATATTATTGCATCTAAGCTCATGGCACTCAAAACTGACAATATATATCAATAATGATATAGAGGATAATAATGGCCCTATGTAGGTAATTGCCATATACCTAGAGTTACAAATATAGTACATTTGGTTACCTATCTGACTAACACAAACGGGATTCATCAATCCTGATAGGCCTATCCACAATATTCATGTTCACACACCAATTATTAATGTTCCATGATATGAGGGGACTTATGGCATGAAGGGACGTAGACACAAGCAATAATATATTCAGGAAGGCATACAGTTTTGCAATTAATTCTCCGTAAGTAGATGTTTTAGCATGTATCTCACCCCAAAGAGTTTATAAAACAAGTAAGTAATGAACTCACCTTAATGATTAAAGTATGGGTATAAGAATGAGCACAACGAGTACCTCTAAAAGTAACCCTCGAATGTAGACCTCATCAGACGCGACCTAATACAAGTAAAAATACTTATATATAAAAAATCTAAATAATATGCTCGAACAAAAGAACAAAAACTAGTTAAGTCACCCGTGTTAAATATATAATATATCTTAGATGTTAATAGTGTATTGTTTATAATCCGCTATCCGTTGTTAAAATATACTATTATATGATTAAATTGATCGTAACATTTGAGACGTATATCTTATAAACATAATTACGTTAAAGACAAAATAACTAAACTAAATTGCTGGACAAGTTTTGAAGAGTATTAAATAGGCAAGGGCCAAATATGTTACTTGAAAATTCTATAGTTTTTATATGTATGTAGATATATAAACCAAGGACCAAAAATGTAAATATATAATTTAAATGCATGAAAATGACGTAGGCTTAATTTTGTTGTTTTTCATTCCCATTTCTTCATTCCAATTTACGAGCCATGTTTCTTATTCTCAATATCTCAACTTTTAGTATATGATAAGAGGTTATGCTTGGTTGATGATCTCAAGAGGCTATACATCACAAACAAGTTTAGACTAAGGAACAAGCTCCAGCCTAAAGTCAAAGATCACTACATCACGTTCACAAGATGAAGTCCTAAAAACAAGTCTGCGAGCACAAGACTGAAGACAAAGCATAGTAAGCTAGGTTTAAGTTTTTGTAAAATGGAGTGACCTCCCTTAGGGGGAGATTGTTAGGATCACGAAAAGTATCAGTCACTTCCATTATATCGTTAGATAGCTCGTTAAGTAATATTTGGAATCTAAATAGGCTAGTTAAGGAAAAGCCCATGAAAGCCCATGGACAAAGCCCATGGCCGGCCTAGTATAGAAGTATAAATACTCTTTCCATGCTATGGAAAGGGTGGTTGGTTGTTTCATTTCTCACATAGTGTATGCATTATTCTCTTTTACTTTCTCTCACTAGAAACTTCCTCCCACTCTCTTTCTCTCTCTAGATTTTCTTCATTGTTGCGTGTGTTTAAGGATTACTAATATTCTACAAGTTTGAATGTTTGAAGACCTCTCATTCTAACTGCATGGGAGTATTAGCCATTATTATTATTAGCCCATGCATTGTTTATTATTTACTATCGGGCTTAGCCCATGTTAGTTATCTTATTGTGCAAGACTTATGATGTATTTATATTTGATCATTAATAATAATTCAGCATGATAATTTACCAATTCTAATAGTAAGTAGTAGTAAATTTTGAAAATACTCAGTTTCGCGCGCAAATCAAATTTTGAAACAACACCCTTTTAAAGGCAAACTTCTTCGAAACATGAAAGAGAAATTTCTTTTGTATCTATGGTTATTCATCTTTTACTTTCTCTCATCTTTATCTCACATTTTCTTTCATCTTCATCTCACATTTTCTTTGTATCTTAGAAAATATTTAAGATGATGACATTTTAAAAATATATAGTATATCAATCCCACACAACATACATTATACGAATGACTTAGAGAGAGAAAGAGGAGGTTAAAAGGTTTTCTAGAGAAAGAAAGGAAGAAGTGTGTGAAATTAGAATGAAAACCAACACCCTCTTCATGTGTGGAGAGGGTATTTATAGTACAAAGAGGTTGGATGGGGCGTTTGGATCCATGGGATTTCCATGGATCGGCCTGCTTCCTTTACTTAATTAACACATTTAAACTACAAGCTAAGAACTCATATATTTGGTAGTAACTGAGACTTTTTTGAATTCCTAACAATCTCTCCCTAAGGGAGGTCACTCCAATTTACAAAGATTTTAAGGTTAGCATTCTATGAATGTCTTCAGTCTTACTCGTAGTCTTGATTCTTTGATCTTTATCTTGTAATAAACATAGTGAACCTTGATAATGAGCTTGTTCCAACATGCTTGACTTTATTATGGTCTTGAGCTTCTTGAGATCATCAGGCATACATCATCTTGTAATCTTTCACCTTCTTATGGTCTTGTGACTTTTGGACTAACATGCACATACTCTACTTCATCTTGAAAGCTGTCAAACAATCTCCCTTGGAATGTTTCATCTTGAACACTTTATGACTTCAAGGAAGACGTTGAGTATCAGAGTAGCGAAAGACTTGATTAACATGTACTTGAGCTTTCTTCATGTCTTTATATTTGTCAATAGAGTATGAGCGTGCGGTTATGAATTCGACTCTGCTGGAATGAGGTTTCCCTACCTTTGTCTATATCTGCAATTAAATAGTTAGCAATAAAGATTGTGGACGAATATGGCTTTGTCATTCGCCCGTGTTTGGTTGGATCAACCTCTGGTTCTGTGAGGACCGACCTGTGATCAGGTAGATTCAATTTAAAGAAGAATCTCCTTGACAGGATTTCCAGCTTGTAGTATTGAATCCTCTAAAACATAAGCATTAGATTCTTTGTACTTAGCTTGTTCTCATTATCAGAACGTCTCATAGCAAACAACATGATATGAGTGAATCAGTGAGTTACTATCTGATAGCCTATCATTTCAATCAAAAGCACATGAAATAATATGAAATTTGTAAAGAGAGAAAGAGTTTAGAGAGAGAAAGAGGAAGAGAGAAATGGAGGCTTCTATTAGAGAGAAAAATGAGAAGCAACACCCTTCCTTGAGAGCAAGGAAGGGTATTTATAGTATCTTACAAAGACAAGCCCTATTGGACTTATAATGGGCCTTATTGGGCCAAAAATAACACTAATGGGCTTTTAAGCCCGTAACTTATGCCCAATGAGCTTAAGATAATTTCTGTTAACTATATTAATTCTATACAAGACTCGGGAATAATAATGACCATCTCTTTACTAAAAACAAGGCTAACAATCTCCCCCACGGGGTGGTCATGGCACTTATGGCTTCACTTCTTGTGATGTCTTGAATCTTGGAGCCTTGTGTTCTTGAGAATTCTTTTGAAGTGTCTTTTGTATGCTTGTGATCTTGGATCTTGATCTTTGACTTGATATCTTTTAACTTTAAACTTGATACTTGATCTTTAGCCTTGAGATAACCTTAGGTACTTTTTGACTGGACCACTTCTTACCAACATACTCATCCTTTGACATCACTTGAAGGCTGACAATCTTTCTCAACATAGACCTTGTGATTTGATCTATTTGAAATCATATACTTGACGTTCTTTGAAGGAGTTATCATTTATCAAAGCTTGCGGAAGTGTATCTTTGGAATTCATAACTGTCTTCAAGTTTTGTTTAATGCCGTTAAATGTATCTTTGAACTTTGAGAATGAGTATGTGGCCTTGACTACAGCTCAGCTAGAATATGGTGGAAACGGCATCGACTTGTCCTGCATGTTTAAGTTAGAGATAAACAACAGATATGGACGAATATGTCTTTGTCATTTCGTCGAATATGGTTGTAATAACCACGGTTCCACGTTAATCAGTATAGATACTGCATGTGATCAGGTAAAATTCAAAAGAATCTCCTTGACATGGTTTCACAGCTGCACTAGCCGTTCTTGTTACCGGAGCATCTCAAAGCAGAAAACACAAAAAGAGTGAATCTGTGAGTTACTGTCTCACTGATTGAGTCGTCAATACGTGTTTAGTCTTCCCATGCCCAGATGCCCTTTTGAGGCTGCCACAATGGACATGAGATTGAAAACTTGTTTGAAAATCAGTCAACATGTTGATGAGGTGTCATTTTATATACTTTTTCAGGGTCATTTAACCCCTAAATCATGCAAATATGCCCAAATTTTGTGCTTAATCATTTTTTTTTGTATTTTTAGCACTTAGATTGCTTTTGAAGGAAATACACATGACTTGGGCTCAATTGGAAAAGAAACGTACAAGACCATAACTCTACACCAACTATCTTGAAGAAATTCCAAATAGTAGCTGGAGACGGCATCGCAAACCATAAGCGATGGCATTAGGATTATTCAAGAGACGGCGTCAAGGATTTCTAGATGGTGTCAGAACGTAGTTGACTTAAAGAAATCCCAGAACATTCTATGAGGCGATGACGTCAGAGACATAAAGCGACGCCATCGCGCCTCTTTATCTATATATACAAATCCATTTTTAGGGTTTTAGTGTGTAACTTTTGGGAGATGAACCCTAGTTTTAGAAGATGATTTTAGCAGCCTTAGGGCTCGTTTTTAGGGTGTCAAAACCCTCTTGTAACAAACTCAACTGCGTGATTTAATCAAGTGGAGTTCATTTATCCCTTATCACTTAATATGTCTATGTGTTTAGTGATAGATTCTTGTTCTTTTTCTTTATTTGCCATGAAAGGCTAGATCTATTAGTATTTACTTATGATTGCATGAAATTTAGTTTGTAGATCCTTTTAATGTTGCTTCTTGTGATGGATGTGCGCGTTAGGCTTTAGAAAACTAGCCATAAGATATTAAATTGGCATAGACGTCTAGGGAAACGCGAGTGTGTAGAAAGGATACCATCAGTAACAGTCTTCATACTACCTTAACCCTAATATGGTTGATCCCTCTTAAGGTATTTTAATTGCATGTAATATACTCTTAGGGGCCTTGTAATAGTCTTCATACTACCTTACTTGTGCGTTGCCTTAACGGAATATTACGTAGACGAAGGGTTCGTGTAATTCGTTCATAACTTAGAAAATACTTACACAGATCATCACAAGTGTGACAAAGCAACATGATTCGGAGAAGCAAACTAAGGAGTAATGCATGATTAAGTAAATACGTTATTTTATCATATAAGTTGTCACCAAAGTAGTTTAGATATTAATTAGTTTAATTAGTTAAAACCAAACCAACCTTTCAAAACCATGATTTTACCTGCTTTCATAAAATATAAAATAAAAAAAGAATCTTCTCTCAACCTCGTAGACCTTTGTTAGATTCTGTTTAAGCCTTCCCAACCTATTCCCCTGGAGAATGATAACAACCCCCGAGTCTTGCCTATACTACACTGCAACGATTAGGTGCACTGCCTAGGGGATTGTAACACTTCCTGTAAAGTCCTTACAGGACCCCACATCACATGTTAATGAATAAAGATTTTTAAACATATCTAAAGTTTTATGTTTTCAAAAAGCATCCATCAATTCTCATTAATACACACATATTATATTTGCATCTGTGTTGGACTCTCGTACAACTTGTGTTCTTGATGATGAACAACAAGTGTATATGGAATTGTGTCCTAATGAGATTTATTGATTGATCTTGTTGGCTCTAGACTCTATAAGTGCACTTTCGTTATTTGGTGATCGGAGGCTGGAGCGGACTGTCACCTTTTCAATATCTACGATCTCATAATGAGAAAGTTAATAGAAGCGCGTTGTACTCCATAAGAAATGAAACAAACTTCTTTTGAGAAAATCTTGAGTAGTTGGGATGGGTTGTACATTGCATCACTGGGTCCATGATGACTTGTCTTCAATACCATAATCATCTTTGTGATTACCGATAGATTATGCATTGACCCGGTTTCTGCCTAAGGTTGTATGGAGGGCTTCTTTCTTTACACCCTTTATCCTTACATTTCTTTTTAATTCTTCAATGTCATTCCAACGCGTCCTCATTATCACCATGTTGGGTTTGTTCTAGTGATAACTCATGCCTTGTTTAACATTCTTCCCAGTCTCACTTTACTCCTTTTTTCCATCATATCTAAGGACTTCTATTCTATCTAATGAAGTATCCCTAGGTAGATCCCTCCGATCCTGGCTGGATCATGGAACAAAAACCTATTCTTAACCGCCTTATAACACCATAAGAAACAACAGTTGGTCGGTCTTTGGTATTTTCATAGTAGCCATAAAACCATTAAAAAAACCAATTAACGTGTTTGAGAAATCATTTATTACACAGTGATAGTTTTCTATATCACCAAAAATCTCCCCTACATATATGCATCATATTCTGAAAGAGTTTTGCACATGCGAGGTCGGGAACGCACTTATATTCAAAAGATCTTATCCATATTAAGCAATATTGATCACATTTTAATCACTATTCCCCCCCCCCTCAAAAATTGCATATGTTGTGATAATTTTTGAATTAACAAGTTAATTAAAATACAAGTTAATGTACGTTGATCCACTTGTAGAATGAACGAGCATAGGGAAAACAATGTAGCATGTCAGATGAACTAATATCAAAATTTATACTCCCCCTCAATAATAGATTTGAGTGGAAATTTGGAGTGGGAGTTTGTTGAGCACACAATTTTGAAAGATTCTGAATTTTCTTTGATGAAAATATCTTGAAAAATTATGCTCAACCAGAAAAGATTTTTGATTTATCTGATTATATATCCTTTCCTTGAAACTTCTCTTAAGCATTCAAAACTTTTGAATGTTTATATGACTTTGATCAAGACCGAGAAGATGTGAACTTCCCGTTGTGTAGGATAAATGTACATAAATGAACATTTTCCTTTCTTTGGAGTCTGAGTCCTAAGCTAACATTTACTTGAAGTCGTAAAGAAAATTTGAAGAGACATGTTTTGAAAACTTTTAAAACTCTCGCTCGAACTTCATTTATACACCCGTGTCAATATTAATCAACATTTATAGGTGCGTAAATGTTATCGATTTACGAGAGACATGTCAGAGAAGATTATTTTGGTATTTTTGAAATTTTTCGATTTTGTATTTTGCTTTTATAGGTTTTATAATTTTATATTTTGCTTTTCTGATTAATGTATACAAAGAATTACTGTGATTTTCCTAGACGTTCAAGCTCCTGTGGAGACAAACTACGCATACCAAGGCGACGAACCAAATAATTAAACCTATCTACTGGAAGGGCTTTGGTGAAAAGGTCGGCCAATTGGTAATCAGTCTTGACAAAATACAGTTTAATCTTACCCTTTTCCACATGCTTCTTTATGAAATGGTAGCGGACAACGATGTGTTTGGTTCTTGAGTGTTGGATTGGGTTGCAGGATATGGCTATGGCTGATTTCGAATCACAATAGATATTAATCTTGTTAAAGTGAAACCCATAATTCGTAACTGTGTCCGTATCCAAAGGACTTGGGCACAACAAGCAGATAGAGACACATATTCTACTTCCACGAGTGACAGCGACGTACAGTCTTGTTTCTTCGAGGACCAGCTCACTAGCTTTTTGCCTAAGAATTGAGTGCCACCAGAAGTACTCTTGATGTGTCTCGACATCCCGTATAATCATCATCTAAAAATCCAGTTAGTTCAAAACCAGAATCCTTCATATACCAGAGGCCCATATTGATGGTTCCCCAAAGGTAACAAAAGAACCTTTTAACCTCCTTGAGGTGCTTCTCGGTTGGCTTAGTCTGGTACCGAGCACATAAACAAGTAGCATGTGCATTGTCCATCTGTTTGACATAAGATACATAAGGGTACCAATCATGCTTCGATATTTTGTAGCATCGACTAGAGTCCCATTTTGATCTAGGTCAAGCTTATCTTTGATCTCCATTGGTGTACCAATAGGATCACAAGTTTCCATTCCCTATCTTTTAAGGATTTCTAACACGTAGTTAGACTAGTTTATGAAGATGCCACGGGGGGATTGGTTAACTTGTAAACCAAGAAAAAATGGCATTTCCCCCATCATCAACATTTTGAAGCGGCTTTTCATGAGGTTAGAAAATAATTGTATATATCTAGGGTTTGTAGAACCAAAGATAATATCGTCTACATAGACATATACCACTAAGATGTCATCGAAGCATCTTATAAACAACGTTGGATCAATGGTGCCTTTGAAGAAGCGATTATGTAGGAGAAACTTTGACAATTTGTCGTACCATGCCCTCGGTGCTTGCTTTAACCCATAAAGTGCCTTTTTAACTTGTAGACATGACTTGGATGATCAACATCAATAAAACCTTCAGGTTGACACACGTACACGTCTTCCATTAATGAACCATGCAAGAAAGTAGTTTTCACGTCCATTTGGAATACAATGAACGATTTGTGTGTCGCGTTTGCCAAAAATATCCTGATAGCTTTCATCCTAGCAACCGGAGCAAAGGATTCTTTAAAATCTATTCCTTCCTCTTGACGGTACCCTCTCACAACCAGACTAGTCTTGTTTCTAATGACCATATTCTCTGCATCATGCTTGTTTTTGAATAACGATTTCAAAGTAAGGGGTTTTATGTTATCTGGAGCAGGAACTAACACCCATACATCAAGCCTTTTGAACTATAGAAGCTCTGCAAGGTCGATCATAGCCTTTTTGACATTTCTTGGTTCCATAATGCTCACAGTTAGTGCATAGATGCACATTTCACCATCAGTTCATAACTGATTTCTTATCAAAACTGGTCGTGAGGGTTCTCATATCACTTGTTCTAAGGGGTAATCCTTAGTCCACTAGTAATCATGTTGGTACGGTTGATAAAACATATGCATGTTCGATGTATCCACATATTGTAAAGATGATGATTCAGCAGCACTTATGGATGGTGGAGCAAATGGGTTTTTGAATACATCTCCATTAAACATTGCATTAGGAACATTATCAACAACTATTTTGGGTTGGAGTAGAGCTTGATTATCTTGTTGCTAAACATGTTGTTGTTGTGGTTCGAGCTTGTCAACATCCTGTGAAGTGTTTGGAATAATTGCAGCTTGAGAGGATGAATTTGTTGGTGTTGGTGCGGTGTTTGTTGTTGTTGTAGATGTCGTTGGAGTCTGAAGAACTTGAGGAGCTGTAGTAGCAGGAGCAGTTCTTAGAGCAGCTGACGGTTGACCACCAATATAATCATCATACATAGCTTTGAACAGTAAATCTAATTCACGTTCAGTTAGTTTTTGAGATGTTATTGTTGACAGAGCATAAGTAAGATCGAGTCCTGAACTGATTAGTCCAGAAGTCATGCTTTGAAGCCCGGGTTTTGAACTGCGTTGTTCAAAAGCTATAGCTGAAAGTTCATCAAATGTAACGTTCATCGTCTCTATGATTTTCTTTGTCCTTCGGTTGTATACTCGATAAGCACAGGAATTAGCAGAATAACCAACGAAGAAGCCTATATCATCTTTCGCACCAAGTTTCCCAATATCCTCACGGTCATTCTTGGTATAACAGAGAGCCCTAAATACATGAAGAAAGGAGATATCTAGTTTTATGTCGTTAATAAGCTCGTATTGTAACATTTCATATTTTTAGGTCATTTATGACGTCATATATTTCACTAATTATTTTTTTTCTCGTACGCGTTCGCTTTTAAATTTTAATAGTTAAGTTAAATCGCGTAAGTTAAAAAAAATATCGTTTAGCGTAATCGGACACCAAACGAATTAAAGTTTTCGTCAAGCAAGCAATATATTATTTTTATAAAAGTAATAATTAACTTTTTATATTTTATTTTTATTGGTTGCGTAAGACGTTTACGTTTCGCAATTAAATACGTTTAAGCATACCCGGAAATCACTTATACACATTTTTAAAACCCTAGATATTTATTAGATATTTATCTAAAATATCTTTTAGATATTTCCTTAACCATACCCTAGTTAGACTTAACTAGAGGTCCTTAACCCTAGTTAACCCCTATATATACCCTAACTAGACTACAAAATCATAACTTACATTTCTTTACAAATTTCATCACAAAATCTCTCCCCTCCTCCCTCTCTTGGCTACGGCAACACCCCAAACACAACCAAATCCATATCAAATTTTATATAACACATTTACATACATACCTACATCATATCTAAGATGTCCTAAGAAGATTTGAAGGCTTGGTTAATCCTTTACAAGTGTTAAGCAAGAAAATGCAAAGTTAGGGTTTAGGAAATCAAGATCTTGCAAGCTTGGGTTTACAATCTAAACAAGGGTTTAGATTGTGTTGGGTATCATATTTCATCACTCTAAGGTTATCTAAAACCCTTTATGTCTTTACATTCATCATTTTATGCATATATATGTCTATGTAGTTAATCACCATCTAGGAACTTATTTACTTGTAAATTTTATAATTCTTGGATAATCTTTGGATTAATCATATACTAAGGACCCTAGGAGTATAAGACATAAGATATTAAGGGTTCTAATGGATTTGTAACAAAGTGGTAAAGCTAAAAAGTCCTAAAAACAAGTTTTAAACACATTTTGAGAAAAATATCTAAAGGGGCTGTTTGGAGTTCGAAATTTACATATATATTTTATGATTTTATAAAATACTACATGTCACAAGGATCGTGGGGTCATAAAGAACTCGAAAAACCGATTAATAACGAAGAAGATACGCTAGTTACGAGTTTACGATAGTTAATACTCTTATAAAACTATTTTTATAAAAGTTACTATTCATGGCAGAAACTTATACTTTGAAAACATCAATAATATGATAAAACTTTCAATTACAAGAACGTGCTCGAAAGAATCGCTAAAAACGGAGCTATAACGAATAAGATACGACATTTACGGGTTTTACGACTATTAAACTTATATAAATAAATATGTGAACTGATGTGAACAGTAAAAGTACTGTTCATCAGTGGACTCAAAACCTAAAAATGTCTTATTTTGATACATCGTCTTAGTACGAAGACGTGGGCGCAAGAAACATACAAATCGGACTTGAAACGTGCATTTTACGCCGTTTTTGTTAAAGGGTTATTTATAAACGTTTTTACTTTATAAATATAATTTCGCTAAAACGATTAGATGGTGATGTAGCTATATAGAAATATATATGTTATTAGTTATCAAAGTGCTATATTACTAGGGAATTTCATAATGAGGCCTCTTCGGATGGCGTATCGACGAGTTGTTGGATTTACGATTTAAAGTATCCTAGCTCCTCGTACGTCATGTCATGACCTCTTAATTATGATAGCCCGAATGATAGTATGATGATAACTATATAGGATTGTATATGATAGTTGTTAAGTCAAAGTACTTGAGTACTGATACGACATATATTTACTTAGGTTGCTTTCGGATATTTCCGTGATACGTTTTCTGCCATTTACCCGATTATTTCATCACTTCACTTCTAAGGTGAGTTCATAGCCCCCATTTCTATCTACTTGTTTTACAAACTCTACGGGGTGGAATTACATGCTTGTTTTACTACGGACACAAGTGTTTTCAAGTGTTTTCAAAGTGTATGCTATCCAGATTACTGCCTGATTATTAATGCCTAAGTTACCTTCTTGCCGTGAAGTCCCTATTTATCATGAGCCGTTAATTGCTAATTGTAGTGAGCGCTAGTGTTGTGGATAGATCTATCGGGACTGACAATCCCCACCTTACTTGGGTCACTAGTTTGATCATGGTGCATTTAACATTGAGAGGACAAGTGAGGTTGTTGGCAAGCATCCTATATTCTAGTTGGGGCAAACATCTAGTTAAGGCTTCGGGGTCATGAGCTTAGTGCATTAATACATGTTTTTGGACTACTGAACTTGTTTCATAGTCTACTAGTACCTAAAATCTTGTGGTCCCCTATGAATCAAAGAGGCAATAGCTATAACAAGTCTACTACCGCAGTTTCCATGAACTAAGAGGAATCGTAATCATTTCTCTCTACATACTTGAACTAATTAGGATATTGTGCTCATTATAATAATCTACTTGAAACATTTTTGGATATTGTTTCATTAAATATCTACTTGAAAACAATTTTGAATAGATCGTGTTCGATTACAATAAATACTTGAAACATTTTTGGGATTTTATATATAGTAAACCTATATATGAAGTTTATATAGCGTTGCAATGTCTTGTATTGAGCAAAACTTGTAACACATGTGAAACCTATATATATAGGTTATTTGGGAATTTTACATTATACTTACAAAACCTATGGAACATCACCAACTTAATGTTGACACTTATAAAGCAATTTATTTCTATAAGTGAAATATATTCAGAATACTTGATGTGCCATTGGAGGCCAAATTTTACAAGATTTCTTTTCCAAACGACTCAGTTAGTAGTTCGTTCTCTCTGACTAGTGCAATGGTATCATGAATGAAAACGCTTCCTGACTTGTGCAATGGGATCATGAAGTAACGCTCCCGGAAATACATTCCGCTGCGACCCAATTTTGGGGGTGTTACACGTATGGTGTTTTGTCAAATCGACAGTGAATGATGGAGCGATTTTGAGTGTAGCACGCAGTAGCAATCGCTTCATCCCATAAGAATAACGGAGCACAAGAAAAAATCAACATTGTTCTCGCTACCTCTACTAACGTTCGGTTTCTTCGTTCTACGACTCCATTCCGTTGAGGAGTTCTCACAGAAGAAGATTGGTGAGAGATGTCAACACTGTTAAAATATTCTTTAAGCACTTGATTCTTGAATTTTGTGCCATTGTCGGTTCTTACAATAATGACTGGAGCTTGAAGAAGGACTTGAATTTTCTTTAGGAAAGTGTTAATCACTTCGGGTGCTTTATCCTTTGATCTGAGAAAGTGAACCCACGTGTAATGAGAGTAGTCATCCACTATCAATAAAATATACCGCTTCCCATTTATGCTTTCGACTTTCATTGGCTAACACAAATCCATATGAAGCAAGTGTAATCTCTGCTTTGAATTTAGAACAGGTTTGGGTGGGTGAGATGCCTTTTTGCTTTTTCCTTGCTCACATGAAGGACAAAGATGTTCTTTATGATATTTGAATTTTGGAAGACCGGTGACGAGATCATTTTTAGCAAGTTCATTTATGGTGTCAAAATTGAGGTGGGATAAACGTTGATGCCATAACCAAGACTTGGTAGAAGTAGCACGAGCAAAATCAGCACTCTTGCTGAAAGACAAGCTGAGAACAAGAGGAAACTTGATAACAACAACCAAACTCAACAACAACTTTCCAAGAGGCAGAATGTGGCTCAAGCTTACGCCACTGGGACTGGTGAAAGGAAGGAGTATGCCGGGACTCTTCCATTGTGCAACAAGTGCAAGTTTCATCACAATGGCCCGTGCACTGTAAAATGTGCAAACTGCAAGAGGGTCGGTCATTTGACCAGAGACTATTGGAGTTCTGTTGCTACTAACAATTAGAGAACCCTCACTTGCTATGAATGTGGGAATCAAGGGCATTACAGGAGTGATTGCCCCGAATTGAAGAATTGAAACCATGGAAACCAAGCTGAAGGTACTAAAGCACATGGAATGCTATATGCCTTAGAAGGTGGTGACACCGATCAAGACCTTAACAACATTGAAGATGAGATTGAAGCTTAAAAGAAAAAGTTGTCTCGCTTTGCCTAATAAATCCTAAGTTGGAACAATCTTAGAATTTATTTCCCTAAGAGTTCTTATTGTATTTCTCTTAAACATCCATTGTACGAACGATTTCAAATTATCTATCGAATCTATGTATCGTGAAATTTCAGCCAATCTACTCTAATTCTCTAAATTATTCCATGTAAGTCATTCTAAAAGTCCATAAGCTATTTTGGACAAAAATGAGCAATGCAACGTAGTCCACATTAATACATAATTTGAATCACCAATGATAATTCAGGAAGGACCATTCCGAGCGGAAGTATACACCTTAAAACTTCTTGTCACGAAAACGAAATTTCGAAGCATAATCAAGTTCCGTGTGTACGTATCCATGAACGCGATTAACTTCGGTAAATTGAATTAGTAACCATAACTATTAAACCATTTTACACATCTTACTATAAAGTCAAACGTCATCTATACCAAATCCTAAGCCAAAGAAGCTGAGACACATCACAAGTTCGCCCTAGGACAATCCACTATCAATCTTGCTCACCAGAAGAGTTACGCTGACGTGAGATGGAAGCCAATAGAATTTCAAGTTAACAAACCTGGTTATGCTTAAGGTATCGCCTTAGAAAGGAGAGGTACGCTGTGGCAAACCTGGGAAGTTAAACCCTAGATAGGTTGGACCTTTCAAGGTGTTGGAACAAGTTGAATTCGTTGCTTACAAGCTTAATCTTCCGCAAGAGCTGAGTAGGGTTCACAATACATTTCACATAATCCCACTAAGAGAAAGTGCATCCTGCCGAACCCTTAGCTGTTCCGTTAGGTGGACTTCACCTTGATAACGAGCTTTAGTTTGTCGAGAAACCGGTGGAGGTCATGAATTGAGAAGTCAAACGGTTGAGGCAAAGCCGTAACCTAATTATCATGGTTCGATGGAACTCTAGGCAAGGTCCTGAGTTAGATGTGAACGTAAAGACCAATTAGGGAAGAAACATTCACACCTTTTCACATAAGCTAAACCGTCGTTAAGTGTCGTTTCATAAGCCTTGAGGACAAGGCTCATTTAACGGGGGAAGACTATAACACCCCGTGTTTTAGGGTCATTGACGACGTCAATAAATTCACAAGTTATTTTTAGGTTTATGCATTGCTTTTAAATCGTAATAGTTAAGTTTATAAATCCGCGTAAGTTAAAAAATTATCGTTTAGCGAATCGTACACCAAACTAATTAAAGTTTTCGTCAGCAAGCAATATATTATTATTTATAAAAGTAATAATTAACTTATTAAAATTTAATTTATTGTTGCGTAAACGATTACCCGTTTCGCAAATTTAAATAACGTTTAAAGCATACTCGGAAATCACTAAAAACATATTTTTAAAACCCTTGATATTTATTAGATAATTATCTAAAATCTCTTTTAGCAGATACTTTCCTTAAACCTTACCTAGTTAGACTTAAACTAGGGATCCTGAACCATGATAGCTTCTATATAATGAGACTTAACTTAGCAAGAAAACACACATTCCTAAGGTGTAAATCAAAACAATCTCTCCCATTTTTACTCTTGATGGCCACGGCTTCAAAAACACCCCTTTACACAAACCATACAAATTTTTTCTACCAATTATATAAACAATACAACACATCATTCCTAAGACCTTCTAAGAAGTTTTGCAAGCATTGGTTAACATTTACAAGTTTGAAGCAAAGAATGGAAGATTAGAGGTTCAAACCTAAATCTATGTTTTCATACTTGCAAGCTTGGATTTGTGATCCAAACAGGGTTTGGATTGTGTATGGTCATCATACTACATATCATTAAGGTTAATCTAGATCTTTAACGTAATCATACTTATGATTTTATTGTTCATATGTTTTTATTTAGGCAAAATCACCATTTAAGGGTTTCTTTAATGGGTTTTGAATTAAAAGTGAGATTAGAAACACTAGTTATCTGAACACTTGGGCAAACCATGACCTAAGGGAACCTAATAATATGTAAGACATAAGAATATAAGGTTCTAAATGGGTATGAAACAAAGTGGTAAAGGCTAAAAAGTCCCAAAAACAAGTTTTAAACACATTTGAGAAATTTATCTTAAGGGGGCTGTTTGTAATTCAAAATTTACATATATGTTTTATGATTTTATAAAATACTACATGTCACAAGGATCAAGGGGTCATAAAGAACTCGAAAAACCGATTAATAACGAAGAAGATACGCTATTTACAAGTTTACGATAGTTAATACTTTTAAATAAAAATTAATTTTATAAAAGTTACTATACCAAGGCAGAAACTTATACTTTGTAAACATAAAATAATAAGATAAAAACTTTAATTTCGCATCGTGCTCAGAAGAATCGCTAAAAACGGATGCAATAACGAATAAACCGACGTTTACAAGTTTTACGCTAATTAAAAGTATAAAAACGAGTTTATAGCTGTTATGAACAGTAAAATCACTATTCACATCAGAATCATGAAAACCTAAAAATGTGATTTTATGATCACTCGTCTTACTACGAAAGCGTGGGCATAAGAAACGCGAGAACAACGGACTAAAACGACAAGTTATGTCATTTATGCTAAAAAGGCGTAATATAAAAACGTTTTTACCATATAAATATGATTTCGCTAAAACGATTAGATGGTGATATAGCTATATAGATATATATGTGTTATAGTTACCAAAGTGCTATATTACTAGGGAATTTCATAATGAGGCCTCTTCGGATGGCGTATTGACGAGTTTGTAGGATTTACCGATTAAAGTATCTAGCTCTCGTACGTCAATGACATGACCCTTAATTATGATAGCCCAAACGATAAGTATGATGATAACTAAATAGTCAATATATGGTAGTTGTTAGACAACATACTCGAGTACTCATACGACCTATATTAGATTAGGTGCATTACGTCACTATCGACTCCATTTGCGTGAAATACTTGATATACTCACACGAGTGAGTTCATAACTTGCAGCTTTCATAATTTGCTGTTCTATAAACCCGCGAGGGGGATACATGCTTGTCTACAAACTCTTTTACTTACTTGGTTATCTTATAACAACGTGATTGTTTTTTAAAGGAAATTGATGACAGTATCATAACCCCAACGTTTACATGATTTGTTTATAAGTTTTGGGGTGAGAACAAGCTTGATTAAAATACATTTACTTGTTGAATTACAAATTGAATTAAACACGTTCTTAACTTGTCTAGCGATGAGATACAAATGACTTGTTTAACTTTTTTGACGTACACACACACATACTTGACTTTTACTCGAATAATTACGGATTAGCTTAGGTTTCATGAACTGTAAATCACTTGGAGGGTAAGCGCGATGTTATAAAATAGATCTATTGGGGATTGACAACCCCCATTCGGGTGATTAGCTCTCACTAGTTCGAGATCGAACTAACGAACGTTATACCATGTCGGATATGAATGGATTGGTGTCTACATGACCAACAACTATATACTAATGAACATTTACCGTGCCTTGAATAAAGTGGCATACTTACAAGTCTACGTCGCAGTTTCCATGAACTTAGAGTAATCGTAATCATTTCTCTTACATACTTGAAACTAATTGGGATATTGTGCTCATTATAATATCTACTTGAAACATTTTTGGATATTGTGTTCATTATAATATCTACTTGAAACATTTTGGGATATCGTGTTCATTACAATATATATACTTGAAACATTTTGGGATTTTATAAAAGTAAACCTATATATGTAGGTTTATGCGTTGCAAGTCTTGTATGGGCGAATCTTGTAACACAGTAAACCTATATATATAGTTTTGGGATTTACATTCATACTTACAAAAACCTATGAACTCACCAACTTTAATGTTGACACTTTTAAGCATATTTTTCTCAGGTGAAATAGATGTATGACATACTTGATGTGCATTGGAGTCTAAATTTACAAGATTTCTTTTCAAACGACTCAGTTAGAGGTCGTTCTCTCCTGACTTGTGCAATGGGATCATGAAGTAACGCTCCCGGAAATACATTCCGCTGCGACCCAATTTTGGGGGTGTTACACATACTCCTAGAGGCAATCAAAGAAACTGGAATAATATGATGTCTCAAAGATTAGGAAGTAATTTTGAGATGTTTAACAAATTTTGTTTTGTATGTGGAAGCTTTAATCACTTGTAGGTAGATTGTAAAAAGGTGAATCAAAAACAGTTTCAAAATACAAAATCTATTTAGAACAATGCTAAAAGGGTGAATCGTCATAATTTTGCCAAAAAGACTCACCCCTACCTTAAAAAAACATGGTTCCAAGAGCTGTACTAATGAAGTCTGGCTTAGTATCAGTTAATACTGCTAGACAAGTTATTGCTGCTCACTTAAAAACAATAGTAAATGCTGCCAGACTAATGTCATATCTTTCTAAAACAGCACATTCAACTGTTAAGAGGCCTATTCATAAGAATACAACATTTAAAAACAGTAATTTTAATCAGAGGGTTAATACTGTTAAGGATAAAAATATTAATATTGTTAAGCCAAAAGCAGTAGTTAATACTGCTAAGCCAAAAGCAGTAGTTAATATTGTTAAGGGAAATAATGTTAATGTTGTTAAGGCCTCAGCTTGTTGGGTTTGGAAACCAAAGACGTCTTACTCGCAACCAATAAAATAAAATAAAAAAAAGTTAATTATTACTTTTATAAAATAATATATTGCTTTGCTTGACGAAAACATTAATTCGTATGGGTACGAATTACGCTAACGATATTGTTTTTTTAATTACGCGAATTTAATTAACTATTACGATTTAAAAAAGCAAACGCGTAAAACCCTAAAAAATAACTTGTGAATTTATTGACTCGTCAATGACCTAAAACACGGGGTTTATAATTAAACATATAGTATTTTACAAAAGATGTGTGTTGTATAAAAATGGTTAGAAAACTCATTTATATACTCATAAAATGTCAAAAACTATGTATATTATACATAACAACAAATAGTTTTTCGCACAAGTAAAATTTACGACAATCTTGGAATAAGAAATTAACTTATCATTATTCATCAACCTCACCTTACAACTAATCTTGGGATTAATGGAACACACTATTTAAATATTTATCTATTTTCTTTTAAATGAGTGTTCGTGAGGGTCAAGAAAGATTTCGAGAATATATCAATTCATTATTCAAATTATGATTGATATCTTTATTGAATCTAATTGACAAGTTTTCGTGTATGGACATGAAATCGGATTCTTATTTGTTTAGTTTCAAGATTATATCAAAATATAACAAAAGATATCATCTTGGATCTACATAACTCAATCACACTTGATTGATATGAAAATAATTACATCCTTTTCTAGATGAAAAGAATATGCATCGGATCATAACTCACACTTGTGTTGATGATGCCATATTGAGTCTACTTGTCCAATGGTTGTGTTCCAAATATTATACTAATATGTTTAATACATGCATAAAATACACAATGAATTAGGATTGACGACTTGGATGTTTCGTCCGAAATATTCAAGCAATTTACATTGCAATGCAATTGGTAAATGTGTCATTTCCGAAAAACCAAACACGAGCAAACTAACAACATATGTAAACTTTGCTCATACAACATAAAAGCACAACTCAAAGCTAAAATTCACTTTTAACTAAATTCTCAAATAAGAATAATATTCTTGTTTATTCACCTAGGATAACATGATGTTTGGGAAACATTATGTTTAATGATTTTATGGACTTATCGTATTAAACGATTGATAAAGGATAATATATATCCTATGCATTTTATTTTCTTCGTAGCATAAATGGTTGTGTTACAAGAAAATACACTACATATAATTTGAAAAATATAAGTTATTAGAATTGAAAAATAACCTATCAAAATATGTGTCAATGCATAAACAAATAAAAATACATTTATTCAAATACTTATTTAATTATAATATACAACATTGATAAGAATAATAATTTTAGAAAAGCATATTTGTTTAAAAAATAAAATATGTCTCTTTTTAATTATTTATCATTAAAGAATCACAAACTCAATTAAGATAAATAATATTGATGAGATTTATTTCACATGACATGAAATGGAGAATTCTTAAAACACTCTCAATATAACATATTTGTCATTGTCACAAATAAGCACATCTCTTGGCTTTTGAAAAACCAAACACGTTAAATATCACATGTGACAACTACACATGTAAGATGACTAAATATAAGACATCCATTAAATCAAGCAATATGTAATCAAAACCAAACAACCTATAGATCTTGAACAAAAGATTAAAACATCTTGCTTACGCTTATCTTAGAATTCCATACATCTTGATTAGGATTATTCGAACCAGAATTAAAGTATGCTAGTTGAGTCACGTTAGGCCCTTTATGAAAAGATAATACAAATTTTATCTTTGCTACACTTCATTAGGAAAATATAAGAATTGTATTTTGCCTAACATGAGAATGACTACTGAAGAATCTATTGCACTAGAAATTCAATTTGAACTAACGGTTGAATTGCTTCCAAGAGTGAAGTTGGGTTCGGTGTATAAACCTGTAAAAATGATCGTGTTTAGCCTGAATTGAGCACCACTAGTGATAGTCTCATATTCATTCTTTAATTTGATTAAATGACTCTTCCTAAATATGCCTAATGATAGTCTACATTGATAGACTTTGCATCTCATTAGGAGTACATACTAAGCACGTAGAAATTAGGCTTCTCTTTCGTCAATCTAGACACAATGCATATGTGCTTTAATGTTTCAAGATGATTACTTGTTCACATGTAATGCAATTATATGTCCTTATAATCTTGATGCTCAACATTTAATTGCTTAGATATTAAATGCATGTCCACTATAAAGGCATTTGTCTTTTTCTAGCAATTTAGATAAAATATTTCTTAGTTTATCTAAATGACACATGCTCCTAAATGCTAAATGCTAACATGTTTTACATGACGATTACATTTAAAATTATCATGTTTTGTATGCGTCATTTTACATGACTTACGTGTTAATTGTACACCTACACTTAGTTAAGACAATTGGCGTTTAAATGCCATAGAGTCTTACACATTAATCTTGTTGATTATTGTGTTGATGCATGCTTAGATAAACTTACATGCCTATATCTATATGTCCTATACATCTAGGTATATATTTTCTCACATTAGAATATTTTTTTCTTTCTTCGCGTATGTGTCATAAATCTAAAATGTCAAAAGAGGTCATAAATGGTCCCTTAATCCTGTTAGTGTGACTTCACCCACACATTCCCTTAATCATCATCTCGCCTTCTTCCAAATAATCCACTCTTTCGTCAAGGAAAAGTTAGATACATATCTAACACTCCTCCAAGTAGGTTTGACAACTTAAATATTTCATCTGAAATATTCAAGTATCTTTAACTTGCGATCATAAACGTTAAAGGTCATATCGAAAGTTCATATCACGGCTTTTTAACAAACATATGTTAAAATTCACTCTAAAGCTCAAGCCTTACAACAACCACGCGTGATAAAGTCTTATGAGTTTCCTACATAATGATTCATATCTCTATAATAACACACCTTAAGACATAAGTACTTTCAACATCCGTTAGTCCTTTCCATCCCCTTAGGAATGTCACGATGGTTTATCGTCATGCTCACCTCATACACAATGAGGATCGAACATTATCCATCGATCTTATGATAGAAAACTCATTATAGTTCATCATCATTTCCTTCGCGACAATGTCCAAAAGGAAATATCTTCATCGAAAAAGTTTCATCGAAAGACAACATCGCCAACATCCTCACCAAACCACTCAAACGTGAAACTTTTTAAGTCTAGGTCTAGGAATGATGAAAAAAATCTCATAAATTTTTCATTCTCATTTTAATAGTCTTGTTACTATTAAATACATTCCGATAAATCTCGACAACTTAATCATTTCATCCAAAATGTTTAAGCATTTTTAATTTGGGAAATGCAAATTAAAATATCACTCATTGTTCATGTCTAAGTCGTTTCACAAAAATCTTTATCACGCCTCTATTATTATTTAAATGGTTATTATCTTCCGTCCACATTTCTGCTATTACCTTTAAGACAACCTTGCACCTCGTCGTGTGATTGTTCTATGAGCATTCTTAATACTCAAGAAGAGCTACATAACTTCGTGGATGAAGTTCATCGTATGCTAACCGTCATCTGTCATGACATTGTCAAGCTCATCGCTTCTGTCTTTATTTTTCTTCATTTATTCTTTTTATTCCACAATTTATGTCCGGATAAGTACGAATTAAAAAGGAAGGGAAAACAAACCTGTTCACATATACTCTCAAGAACTCACATATGTGATTCTTATTCACTAGAAACCAACAATGTAAAATCGAGTCATCCTTACCACTACCAATCTCGAGTCATCCACCTAGTCATCTTCACAAGAAGATTCACCATGTAACCATTCCCCACAAGTGAATTTCGCAATGAAATGTGTCTCATCTTCATTTCCCGACATTCATAAGCATGTGTGCCTATGTTGTCAAAAGTCAAGTGAATTTCATAATGAAATGTGTCACATCCTCATATTCCGATACTCATAAGCATTTGTTCCTATGTTGTCAAAAGTCAAGTGAATTTCGTAATGAAATGCGTCTCATCCAATCATTTCCACTTTTTAGCAAGTGAAGAACACAAAGAAGATATTCAATCTTTAAGTGTTGTTGAGTCATCACAATGTCGTGTCTTTCATTTTTCATCCAACCATTTCTACTTTTTAGCAAAGTGAAGAACACAAAGAAGATATTCAATCTTCAAGTGTTGTTAAGTCATCACAATGTCAAGTCTTTCACTTCTCTTCCACCATTTTCATATTTTCACCTTTGTTCGTCAACATTAACAACCAACAAAACAGCCAACAAACCTATTGTCAACACCTTCCCTTTCCATTCATGCTCATCCTTCTTCGTTTATGTTCCCTCCTCAAATCATAATGTCGGTTGCCTATAATCACTTCACTTTATTTACTTGGAACACGAATTAAAGAAGAAAAATAGGAGGAAGATATGAAGAAGTTTAGAGAGAAGTTAGAGAGAGAAACAAGAGAGAGAAATGAAAGAGAATGGTTGATTTACTTGCAAGTGAAAATTACAAATGAGACCAACACCTTCTCCATCCTTGAAGAGGGGTATTTATAGTTAAACCATGAGGCTTACATGCATATGGTATTTCTACGGGCAGGGCTTCGGATTACTTGGGCTTACGCTTGATACACATGACCGATTAGCATACATAAATGAGCCCGTTTACCCGTTCTAGCCTATTACAACGTTACATAATTGAATGACCAAGACTTAATATTCTTAATGAACGAACTTCCTTGTTTGACTCAATATTTGAGGCTAACAATCTCCCCCTAAGTGAGTTCATTGCAACACTCCTTCGTGAGATCAATGAGATTGCTTTTGTCGTTAAGCTCTTGTGATCTACGTTGTAGGCTTGTTCCTTCATGCTATGTGATCTTTGATCTTGAGCCTTTGTCATTGTCTTTCGACTTCGTTTGTACGTCTGAGATCTTTATATCTTTATCCTTCAGTCTTGATCGTCTTTCCACCTTGCGATCTTATGTCTTGACCAACATGCTCATACTTTGCATCATCTTGAAAGCTTGCTAATAATCTCCCTTAATAGACTTGATATCTTGAAGGAAGATCTTGAATATCAGAGTTTGTAGAAGTCTTTGTCTTTGAATCTTGAGCTTTCTTGATTCTTGAATCTTGATGCTTGTAGTATGTCTTTGTAGTTTGAGCATGAGCATGTAGTAATGAATCCGACTTGAACTGGAATGGGATACCGCCACCACCGTATAACCTGCAAGTTTACGTTAGTGATAATCAACAGATATGGACGAGAGTGTCTTTGTCACTTCGTTGAATAAGGTTTCAATAACCACGGTTCCCCGTTAATCAGTATAAATACTGCCTGTGATCAAATAGAATTCAAATGAATCTTCTTGACAGGGTTTCGCAGCTGCACTAGCCATTCTCGTTACCGGAGCGTCTCAAAGCAGACAACACAGTAAGAGTGAATCAGATAGTTACTATCTTTTTTATTAAACCGTCAATTCATTTACTCGAACAAGTTTGATTCACATTGAGTCACACCATCATTTCTTTCTAGTTGACACAAGTTTGATTCATATAGAATCTCGCAAGTCACCTACCAAGAGCTTGTTTGATATTGGCTCAAGCAGGATTTCCATCTTCACGGTAAATACTTAAGTATCACTCGGATGTTCTGGCAAAATCACATGGATAATGCGTAGGACTCTTGTTAATAGCTTGTGAACTTATTTTTGTTCAACAAGTGTTTGTAATGGAATGTGTCCTAATGAGATTTATTTTATTGATCTCTTGGCTCTAGACTCGATTAGTGCATTTTGGTTTTAGTACTCGGAGGCTGGAGTAGACTGCCATCTATTTAATATCAACTAACTCGGAGTGAGAAAGTCAATAAAAGTCGTGTGTATCTCCATGACAAGTAAGACAAGTTTCTGTTGAGAGAAACTCGAATGGCTGGGAAGGGTTGTGCATTGCATCACTGGGTCCATGATGTCGTTTTCCATATCAGAATTCATCTTTGTGAAAACCAATAAATTATGTATTGACCCGGTTTCTGCCTAAGGTGTGTGGAGGGCTTCTTTATTTTCACCCTTTATCCATATATTTCTTTTTCATTCTTCAACCCCTTCAATGCTTACCAAGACGTCATTACTAACACCTTGTTGTGATTTTTCCATGTTAAGCTCAAACTTAGCTGCATTATTCCCTTATACTCATTCATCTCCAATCATACCTAAGGACTGCTATTGCTAACTATGGAATGTCCTTGGGTAGATCCCTCCGGTTCTGGTTGGATCATTAGACAAATACCTAACCTAACCACCTTATGACTTCAGAATCGTTGTGAATTAAGATGTTGTTGGATATTAGATTCTAACCATAAAACCATTTCCGAAGAGTATCAACAGCACTTTGAGTCGATTAGATCACTTATTATTTTCAAGATCACATTTAATTACATTTCCTCCCCTTATTTAAAATATTAATTCCTTAGTTTTTGAATACTTTGTGATTAAAATGTCAAGAAGATCCGTGAGAAAATATTGATTAGCATGAATTCTTTGAAACATTAACTTGCTCCCCCTCAAATTTTATCATATGTTTGACACCAAAAAAAGATACCAAGTGAAATTGTAAATATAAAATTGAGGTTAGCATTGTTGAGCACACAATTTTGAAATGATTATGAATTGTCATGAAGAATTCTTGAAAAATTAGCACCAACCACTAAATTATCTTATAACATACAATCTAATTGAGTATTCATCATTATACTGAGTTGTTATTAAGAATTTAATTGATAATGTTTTGAAATACATAAAATTGGTCCTGAGATGATGTATCCAAAAAAAAAAAAAATCCCAAAAAAAATTAAAACTTTGTTTTTCGAAAAACTCCCCCTCAAACATTGACTCAATTTGAGAATGACACTAATTGTAGAAGAATTGTCTTGTAAAACTTTATGAGGGATGGAGTGTTGAACACATAATTTTGAAAGATTATGAATCGTCAGTGAGAAATTCTTGAAAAATTGTGTTCAACTTTTTGAAAAACATCATGTTAGAAGACTTCTCTTCTAACGCTAAGGATAAGCGTACTAAAACGTACACTCTCCTTTATCGTTAGGGTCCGAGTTGCAATCTGAGAGTGATTACAAGTCATAAAGAAAATTAGAAATGACATGTTTTAAAAAATATTTGAAACTCAGTTCGAACTTCATTTACACGCCCATGTCGATGTTAATCAACATTTCTAGGTACGTAAATGTTATCGATTCCAAGAGACATGTCAAGAAGATTCTTTTTGTGAAACATTTTCTGAATTTTTGATTTTGTATTTTATTTTTGAAATTTTTATATTTTTGTATTTGGTTTTATAGGTTTTATATTTACATGTTGACCTCAGCATTGTTATGTGATGGTGGAATAGTAATTTTAACTCTTTTCATGATGTTGTTGTCTTGTCTGCTGGAGGAACAACTTTTGGAACCAGCTTTGAACTTTACTATTCATTGTTGTGGTCGTGAATTCTGAGTTCTGAACTGTTATGATCAGAAGTCATTGCTTGTTCATCATATCAAAATTACTTAAAGCCCTGGTTTCTAAGATATCAGTCTTTTCAGCAACCAAACTCTGATTCCTTTATTTTTAGGATTGAAAGATGTACCTGCACTTAAGTTAAGAGTACCTGCACTGACATCAAGAGTTTGTTTGTATTCATATTGGTTAGTGATATCTCCATTTGAACCATTTATGGGTTCACTGTCAACTTTGGTTGTGCTAGAGGTGAATTTCTTTCCAGTGGGAACCCACCTAAGACCAACTGTCTTGAAAATCCTACCTGTCTGTTTCCACCTAAGACAAGATCTAGGAATCATTGTTTTCTCATGCACACTGAAAGTCTTTTTGATTGAAAACCTATGTCTTGTAGGAATTTGTCTTTCTGGTTTCTTTGCAAAACTCATTTGCTCTACGGTTTTGTATCTTTTTGTGGTCTTATGGGAGGAAACCTTAGCACGTAAGTTGACTTTATTCAGGAATTTTGTTACACAAGAATCGTGATTTTCATTAAAGACACATTTCTGACATGTCAAGCAAACAAAATGTTTGGAGTCGGAAAAAATTCTAGAATTCCTAGAGTGTTCTGCTATGGGTACAGTCTTTGTCATTACAAAACTATTCTTGGATGCAGGCTAATTCCTAGATGTTTGAGTATTGCTCCTAGGTTTTGGTTTGCTACCATTAGTTGTGCTTTGTGATTTAGTAGAAGGCATCACACTAGGTCTTGAATTCCTACCGCATTCTTGTGTTTTTTTCTTAGCTTCCTCTAGATAGCGATTATAAACCATGTCATTTGTGCTATACCTAGATGAGCTAGATGCAATCACATGATGAGATTTTACAACAGCAGATTCTCTTTCCTTAGGCAAATAATGTGTAGTGACTGATTTTGACAAATCGTTATTCACATCAACTTGGGATGCAAACTGTGGTTTTGAAATTCTGGGTCGTTCAGACTTAAACGCAGTCGGTTGTCTAACAACTGATTGGTTTCTTTGTGGATGTAAAACCGGTTTCCCTAAGATTGATGATTTTGCAAACTTAGTATTCACACTATTTTGTGTTAATTTTCTTAACTCATTTTTAATGCTGCAATTGTAAATCCTTTTTCCTGAAGTTGAGCTTTGAACTCACCATTTTGAGCAATCAAAGTAGTTGTGTGTTCTATAGTCTTAGCTCTCGTTGTCTTGATAGAACCAAACAGTTCTTTGTAATGCCTGTTCAAAGTCTCATTTTCCTTAAGTAATTTAGCCACTTTATGTTCCAATTTGATGTTTATTGTTTCAATTACATCTATGTCATGTTTAATCTTGGCTTCATTACTTTTTACTTTCGAAAATTAACCATGTTGCCCTTCTTTTAAAACTTGATTTTGATATTTAAGTTCAAGATTAACACAATGTGCTTCCATTCTTAAAAAATCTTTTTGAACTTAGGCAACAGTCTTTTTGAGACAAATATTTTTAGATTCGAGGGATTGATTTGAGAGTTTAGTTGTCTGGTTATCAGTTAATTTAGCAGGTAAAGGACATGTGTCATGACATTGTTCAGCATTCTTGTCAACCTCTCCTTCATTATTGAATTCAGGTTGCTCAATTAACTATTGTCATGTAGTAAAGACATTAATTTCAGCAGTCGTTTGTACCTCAGCCGTTGGCTCTTCATTATATATGGGTCTGATATCTACATCATCAGCATGTACATCATTCCCTGATCTGCTGTTTGTATCCTGCTCTTTTGATTTTGTCCCACTGCTTTCTGTGTCAACCAAACTAGCATCTAATGCTTTACTCGTATCAATCTTTTCTTCTGTTGTCTGCATCTGTCTTTCATTCACCCAGCTGGTCAACTCTCGTTTACGTAGGGCTCTTTATCAAACGCTTTATAACAGGTTCGAAAAATAAAATGGGGGAAAAAACCATGTGTTGGATCAGTGTATCACGGAATTCTGGAATCTCGAGTTGAGTGTAATGTAGAAAGTAATTGCGTATCATTACAACATATTCTTCATCCAAATAAATCTGTGACTTGATGAACATCTGAAACTGTGTCTCAAGTACTTAAAACAGCCATGATTCAATCGTCTGAAATTCTTCTTTGGCAAGTTACTTTCTAGTGATGCACGTTTAGGAACATGTCCTGTGAAAGTCTGAAACAATAATCTAGACCAAAGAGATGTCGCAATGCACACTCGGTTCGGGTGTCTTTTAATCATTGTTTTGAAAGAACTTGAGGTGTGAAATGAAGGTTGTCGAAAAGAAACATGCAACTCTTTTTTGCTTTGTCTTAAATTTGTGTTCATTTGTTGGTGTGTCTTCGAATTTCGAACACGAAGATTAAGTATCTTTCGTTTCCATTATTACCGTCATGTGAATTATGAAATAAAATAATTTGTAGATCTTAAGTATAAAAAATAAAAAAAAAAAAAAGATCTTAAGTAGATGTGTTGTGATTGAAGTTGTGGTAAAACAAAAACAATTAACGTTTACGGGATTTTACAAGTCTATGATTAAAACCGAGAAAAGAATTGTGTCTTTCGCGGGATTTTACAAAATCAATAGAAAACCGTGAATGTAAATTGATTGAGATTAAGGTTTGTTTGAGTTGAATTAAATGTCTTTTAATTTCTTGATTGTGATTGTGGTTCGTGGTTTGTGAATGTAAATTAATTGTCTTTTAAAGTCCAAAGTCCGTTTTGTCCAAAATTGAAGTTTACCGAAAATGGTTGTTTTACCAAAATTGAATTACCGAAATTGGGCTTAACCGAAAATGGAGCACCGAAATTGGTCTAATGAATATGATTTTCGGTTCTGTTTAGTTTAAGAAAACTGCCACCAAATTTTTTCACCAAACCGCTGCCAATAGTTATCAAACCGCCACCAATATTTCAGTCAAACAACTGGCTAGTTTACACTATCAAACCGCTGCCTGTTATATGTCAAACCGCTGGCTAATTAATTTAGGCAAACCGCTACCTGTTTTTCTTTGCTCAAACCGCTGCCTATTAAAAATACCAAACCGCTGCCTGAATAAGAGCGAACCGCTGCGAATAATTTCTTAAACCGCTGCTTACTTTAAACTATCAAATCGCTGCCAGTTTTGAATTCTCATACCGCTGGCTGTTTAAAAATGACTCGGTAAACCGCTGATTTAGTAAATATCAAACCGCCACCTAAAAAAATTTGTCAAACCGCCGTGGAATGATAAATTGGGCAGAGTAACGTTTCCATTTAGCCAAGAAATTGTCAAACCGCCACCAAACCTGTAAACCGCTGCCGATATAGAATAATTCAAACCGCCACCAATTTTAAATTATCAAACCGCCGCTAGTAAGTTAAAATCAATTACAAGGTCGCTTTCTAGGCTTTTGTTTTCCTGAACAAGCTTGGCAAACAAACGAAAATGTCCCTTTTTCTTAACACCAAACCGCCACATTAAACATAATATTTAAAATACAAACCGCCATGTAGAACTTAATTTCAAAATAAGCTAAAAATCCAAATAAGCTACTTAAATTCTCAACTAAGCTCTAAAGGGTTAAATACTAAGTGCATAGGAAAAGATTAATCACACAAGAACATGGTTTTCTTTATGAATCTTCAAAATCTAAAACAAACCGCCACTTAGAAACTAGAATAAGCCAAACCTATTAAGCTTTAATAATCAAACTAAGAGCTTATTTATCACAAGAGATGGCAACACAATAAGATGTAGAATGATTAGAACAAGGAAAGAACAAGTTAAACAAACCAAAAAGCCCAAAATCAATAAGGCGTGAGCTTATGAACACAATAAGCCACGTTTTTAGCTTATTTACCACAAAAAACCACTAATCTACCCGAGGCTCTTGATACCAAATGTCGGTTGCCCGTAATCACTTCACTTTATTTACTTGGAACACGAATTAAAGAAGAAAAATAAGAGGAAGATATAAAGCAGTTTAGAGAGTAGTTAGAGAGAGAAATGAAAGAGAATGATTGATTTACTTGCAAGTGAAAATTACAAATGAGACCAACACCGTCTCCATCCTTGGAGATGGGTATTTATAGTTAAACCATGAGGCTTACATGCCTATGGTATTTCTACGGGCCGGGCTCGGGATTACTTGGGCTTACGCTTGATACACGTGACCGATTAGCTTACATAAATGAGCCTGTTTACCCGTTCTAGCCTATTACAACGTTACATAATTGAACGACCAAGACTTAATATTCTTAATGAATGAACTTCCTTGTTCGACTCAATATTTGAGGCTAACAATCCTTATCATCCACATTTAGTTTGACCTAAAGTCTTACGATTATGTTTATCCTTAAACACCCCAAACATGAAAAGCATACATAATACTTAACAAAGAAACCTTGAGGATTTAGGGATCTCTCAATATAACCCTTAGTCTATTCAAATCCACATCATCATCTTGGTTAAATGACGATACAATAAGGAACGTGTCGATCAAAATACGTTAATACTCCTTATCTAAATGACATCTTGGAAGAAGTCATTCTCATAATAATAGTATGTCAATCAATAAACGTATTTTGTTCTTGTTTATTAAAGTCGGTATTATACCAAAGGGTGTTGGTCAAGTCTTAGTCCTTAAGCATGTTCCGGTCGAACCTTATCGTTGGTTCCTAAACATTCTCATGTCTTAAGTATACGTCATGATTCCTTCTATCATGGATTTAGGTTGCTTTTATT
Organism: Tanacetum coccineum; assembly: GCA_026074375.1. Lineage (NCBI taxonomy): Eukaryota > Viridiplantae > Streptophyta > Magnoliopsida > Asterales > Asteraceae > Tanacetum > Tanacetum coccineum. The sequence continues at coordinate 556 of BQNB010069332.1, read as the reverse complement.
AAAACGATGATTGCATGTGTCTAGGTTTGTAATTTTCTTTTAAAATGTCATAGTTTAGAGTGCATATATCTAAGACATGCATGTCATGTTCCCCGTTAGTTTATTGCTATATCTATACGTAGCTATCATTATATATATATGCACTTTTCTACTAATTTTTTTGCACACTTCCGTAGCTTGATTCCTTGGTGCCCCAAACAAGGGGGAGCATACACCTAAGGGGAGTTGCAACTGTTATGACATCTACACATTTCTTGATATGTGTATACAACCCTTTAGGGGGTGTTTGGGGTTGCTTATTAAAAATAGATTATGCGTTTTGAAAACGAATAATCAGATAATTAGTTGTTACAAAACGTGATTCTGAAATATAGTGTTTGGATTTGATTATGCTGTTTGATATCGCAATAATCAGATAAATTGTTTTATTAGTGTTTGGCAAATCTGATTATTTGATGACGTAACATGTAAAATGACCAAAAAAGACAATTGAACATATGGCTGAATTCAATAACTTTAACATATACACAATTTTTTTAAACTAATACATAATTTA